>WKFP01013900.1:726231-750518 GCA_011057875.1 Pterocles orientalis
TACAGCCGCTACGGAACGCTGCTGCTTGAACTGGGACTGTGTGGCTGTTGTTTCCACCGACTTGTAGCAGCAATACAAAACCTGATCGTGAAGATGTCAGCAGTACAGGCTGCTTTGACACAACAGGATGATGGAACACCTGTAGTTACAGAAGGGAGGATAGGCAGGTGCAAACACTGATATGTGAATGAAAGCCAGGAGCAGTGTGTGTGTTTTGGAGGGTTGCTACCTCACCATGGACTTCCATTCATCTATGTTATGAGCATCTTGCAGAACTTAGAATAACTTCTTACAGGTCACTGCATTATATAGCACCACAAGGCCAAAATGCTGCTGCTGTTACCTAAAAGACAGCTTTGGTCACGCTGCAGTGAGCTTTTTAATAACCCCTGTGCAAGAAAACCTGCAGTCCTGCTGACACAGAACCACGTTTACATGGATCATTCTGCTACATTTCTTTTGGCCGTGGGCTGCCTCTCCTTTCCTGGAAGTCAGTGGGGCCTTTTTGATTTTCCACTTTATGAACTGCTTTATGAACCCTGCTTCCTGGCTACTTCTGCCTTTTTGTATTGCACAGTCTAGGTCCAGACTTCTCTACAGGGCTGTGATTGCCCTTCCTGATTCATCATCTTGGGCATTCATGGAGACTGAAATAATTTACTCCCCAGCTTTTTGTTGTGAGCCGTGTGTGGGATGGCAGAATGAGTAGCTTGTTCCAAAATTAAAAGATTGCTCTGTCATGTGCAGAAAGAAGGCAGCAGAGTTCCTGGCATGATGTATCAGGTGCCTCTTGGTAACCACTGGTTGTTACACAAAATTTAACACTAACTGATGGCTCACAGGATCCATTTCCTACCCAACCCTCACTGAAGCGTACTCTGTTGCTGCTGTGCCCAGTTGTCATGGTTGTAATGTGGTGACAATATCTGTAGCCCTCTGGAGATAGAGTGCTTAGTCATTGCTACTTAGTGCAGTATGAGCATTGTGTAAAAACATAAGGGTCAGCACAGTGGAAAGAGAGGTAATCTATAGCTATAACTGGTACATTTTGCAACAGAGATGTAGGATATGTAGTTTAAAACTTGATTAACTGATCTGTTCTGTGTACAAAAAATAATAGGTTGGTTTTATGTGTGGAATTTCTTTGTAGGCTGATGACCCTCCGCTTGTGACAGCCCTCCTGACCTTAAAAGGTGACATTAAGGAATCTTACCGAATCCTCTTCATGGCAAAAGTTCTGCCTGCGTATGCTCCCACTAAGTGAGGGACCCCAGCTAAATGGAGAGGAAGATGGAGGCTTATATAACTGGGAAATCAGTGGATCGTGGTTGAAAAGGATAGACTTTGAGGTTGTTGCAAAATGTGAGGGGAGCAGGGAAGCAGGAGGGAAGGTGACATGTAATATTTCTGCTTTTTTCCCTACAAAATTCTATGTACACTCTGGTTCCACTAGTTTCATTTTCAGGCTGTCCCCATGACACTAATCTTGTTGTAGAAGAAAGAATTAATAAGGGGCTAAGGAGATACATCTGCTGTTAATCACGGTGTCTTCCAAAGGTGGGCATTCCCTCAGGAGGAGTATCTTTTTGACATCTATGTGGGTGAGTTTCAAACAACGTATCTTCTGATTTCAGATGCATTTTAATCCATTTGGAAAATCCTTGGGTTTTTCCTTCTTAAGACCAGAATAAAGCTTCTTATGCAGGTCTCCTTTAAATGGTTTTGGCAGTCATTTTTACAATATGCTATGAAATCTTCCTGATGACACAGGGTCAGGGAGGAAATAGTGGCCATGCTGTTCACTGAATCTAGCGATAGGGTGAGGCACTTCCTGGACAGCCGTGATCGAGGGCAACTTTGTATTTCTACATTTGCCTTCCTCTGAATTCTGACCAAGAGTAGATTTCTGCCTGTTACTGGGGACGTTGGAGTGCCCTGCAGGTATAGCTTCTGCCAGGAAGCAGTAGCTAGTTCAGGGAAGAGAAAAGAGGCGCTACACTACGGAAAATGAAGGGACCAGGAAGTTAGCAGAAATACAGAAACATAGACAGTATTTTAGATTTTATATCACACTCTTTCTTGAATCCCAGTAAGTCTGTGGCAAAATTCCCTCACCACTACTCTAAAGGCTTATTGCTGTTTGGTGCCGTGTAGCTGTTAAAGTCACTTATTTAGATTATGCGGCAAGAAAATGGAAACAGACTATTTATAAATATCCCTAAGGTAAAATGTGTCAAGCGAGGTGGACTGCAGGGAAAAGCAGTAAGGCAATTATCCCAAAAAAAAAATCTTAACTAGTTTCCCTCTTTCATACAGGAAGCTTGTATAACTGATGAAGAGGGGTTCCTTGTTTTTCTAAAGCCAGTATGTTTGATCCATTCAGATCTGTTCTCATTTAATAATGGATCAAGTGGCTGCAAAGTTACTTAACTCTTCAGTGTGAAGTACTACAGATGCTGAAGCAATAAACAGTCACCACGGGAGGAGGCAGGGGCTGGGAGGGGGGTGGCAGTGCTAGCCCGAGACAGCTCTGCCTTCGGAAGAGAGGCACTACGTACTTCTGCTGGGACAGCTGGGTTGAGGCTGAGGACAACGACCTTTGTGTTCCCATTCTTTTGTAGTCCTTGCAGCCCTGAAAGGGGAATTAAGTACCGCTACATACAATGAAACTCTTTCAAATAGTGCTGCACAGTTGACAGTTACCTAATAATAGGGAAGTTTTCAGAAAGCAAGGAAGGGCATAGCATATTGGAGTGGAAGGTTTATTTCAGGCAGTTAAATTTGGGGGCATCCATTATTGGAGGATCCATTGGATTTCACTCTTGGAAACTGAAAAGTAATGTCTGAGAACAAATCAGTCTCCAGACTCTCATAGCCATGTAATGTGCTGGAAATAAATATCTACCAGGAAACAACACCCCTGTCTTAGGAATCTTCCACTTCATAGAGGTCAGGTACCATGAAAAAGCATCCAAAGGACTGATTAAAAAAAATAATAATACATTTAAAGACTGTGATGATGTCAAAAAAATCTGGAGGTTGATTGCAAGAAGGCGGCGGCGGCTTAGTAAGCAGAAAGAAGGTATATATGCAAGGACTAGCTGGTCCACCCAATAGTATTTGCTTGGACACTGAAGCGGAAAGACTCATAACAACTTTGGAGAGCTCTGGATGTGCCTGTTGAGTTGTGGCAGTTGGAGAGTCGAGCACACAGAAGTTAAGCTGGTTACAAAGAGCAGCTGCCATTGACCAGCATAAGTAATTGTCTACTGAATGGCTTAAAAGGTAAGCAAAGGGTGTAACCCATTTTTAACTGCTTTCTTTGCACTCTGTCTTGAAAACTCATATGGATAATTTTACAGACTTGAAGTGAGCATAAGGTTCTGGGTTTCACTGGTCAGAGTTTCCATGCTTAAAGCTAAATGTGTATTCATTCTCTCCAGGGGGAGTGTTGAACCCACGATAAGAATAGGTTGCTATTTCTGGAGTACTGAAAATAAAGAAAACTATGCTTGCAATACACCAGCTGACATTCTGTGAAGCACTTATGGAAATCTGAACATTTTTTATTCTCTTCCATGTGAAAAAAGCCTGTTATTTTATCTCAGGCCTCAAAAGTAATCGTATTTGACTTCTTGGGGGCATAATGGCTGATCCTTGTGGGATTGGGTTTTTCTTTCTGATCGGTTTTGTTCTTTTGGCACTCATAGTTCAATGTAGCCAGCTCTTGCATGAAGCAATCCTTGAGCAACGAGAGAGACAAGCTGAGATGGAAGGAAAATCCAAATTGTCCAATTTGTCTGCTTCCAAAGCATGTCCTCAACAATCATAGCACATTTGGTATTAAAAATGCTAGGAAATCCTAACTGTGTAATCTGCTAGTTCTGTGTTATAGGACTCCAGTAGGAACGGAGCCCTTATTGTGAGGATAATACAGAAAATGTAACCTCAGAAATATATGTAAGTTTCCCAGAAGTTTAAGTTTTCTGTTTCTATAACTGCACTTCTGAATATTATGCTTTCAGACAGTTTTGCAACTGTGATCACTCTTGGGTCACTGGATACAAACTCTTGTGCTTTCAGATCTGGTGCAGTTCTAATTTAATAAGAAAGCAATTAACATCCGTGTATGATCTTTATAATCCTTAAAAGCTGTACCTATCTCTTTTCTAAAACAGAAAGGAAGTGACAGAATGAGTACTACTGTCATACACATCCTATTAATACATGGTCTGCTTATCCAGTGACTTCAGTGATTGCTTCACACTTATGAGTGCAGCTTTTCCTAAACGAGCAACAGTCCCATGACCCTGAGCCGTCCTGTAGGAAAATGCTTTCATCAGTATGCCACATGCCGTTACTGAGCCTTGAAACGCTGTTTTTGAGCCTTATGAAGCAAAAGCAGTGAATGTCAGCTAGAGACTGGGCCATCGAACCTACTCTCGGTCTATTTCCGAGCTATTGTGTTCATTATCGCTCCCACGGGCACCCCCAGTCCCGCCTCGCCGGGATCGGCCCTGGGGAGCAGCCGCTGGGCGGGGGGGTCAGCGCCGTCCCTCCCGTGCGCCGCTCCCACGGCGGCTCCGCTTCCCGGGCGGCGGAGGAGCCGCGGGTGGCCGCCGGGGGCCGGGACAGCGCCTCTCCCTCCGTGGCCACCGCGGCGAGACGTCAGCGGGCGCTTGGTCACGACACCCGCGTGAAGACCGACGGTGATTTATTTACTCAGCTGCCTCCGCCGGGGGCGGTCCCAGCGCGGGGTGCACGGCTCGGGCTCCCCGGAGCCTCGGGTGTCCCCCGGCAGAGCCTCGGCCGCCCTGGCCGCTCGTCCTTGGAGCAGCTCCTGTCGTTGTGCTCGCCTGGCTTCCCCGGGGACACCTGGAACTGGCCACAGAAGCGCCGGGGACTGTGGCACCCGCGGGGGCCGCTGAACTGCCGTCGTTGGACTCTGCGAGGCGGAGGCATCAGATAAACGAGGTGCTTCTCTTTTGGCCACCTGCTCATCTGGTTCTGTTTTTTCTCTCTCTTAGGCATTGCTCTGTTCTTCTGAGAATAACTGCAAGAACCCTGACCAGTGAGTAATAAAAAATTTTCAAATGTCTGTTACCAATCCTGTTCCCATCATGATCAAGTGACATTATAAGATCAGAATGATGACTTGCTACTGGCCATCCGTCACTTTTTTTGTCTCTACTGCTACTTTTTTTATCTCTAAGATTGTTACCAACTTACAGATTTGACTTGGTTGGCCTTGCTCTGCAGGCTAAGGTGAATGACCCTGTCTTTCAAAATGACTCTGAAGTGTCATCTTCTGAAAAGTCAGTTTGCAGATCCTCTTCCCTGGCCGAAAGCATTGCTCTATTACACTCAATCCATTGCATGCACTTCACTGCGTACAGTACTGTTGTGGCAGCTGCACTCCAGATATGTAATAGAAGCTGTTCTCCCTTTTTTGTACTGTAAGCAGATCTGAAAAAACATTTCAGGTTGCATTGGAGCTATGAAAAAATAATTTAAAAATAACTGGTGGAAGTGGGCAGTTGCCTTAGGCTGGCATTTTTGGACAGGCCTATGGTACTAGGTACCTCATCTCAGTTAACTGTAAATAACTCTGATTCGTTTTTTGAGAATCCAGCATGTGTAGTTCTTTCTCCAAAGCAACAGTAAAGTATGACTTTGTATAAACATTTATTGACTCAGAAGCCAACCTTTAGAGTGGGATTATTTGCATGTTCTCAGCTGGAGTAACTTTACAACTGTGCAGAACAGTCCTCTGAAGCTAAATCTAAAGGGGTTTTGCTCTGTACTCTTACTGATTGCTTTCCCTTTTTTACCTCAGAAATTATGTGAAATTTATTCCCTGTCATACATTCACTGTTTGACTGTAGATATTTAAATCAGTGAATCATCTGCCTTCCTTCACAGATGCCCTCAGAACATGTCTAATTGGGCAAGTCTGTGGTATGTCTGGTAAGTGTATTATTAAACTTACTACCCCAGAATAATTTGAAAGTTATTATGAACAGTAATTGCAGTAAGGCAATGGAAACACTCTTCTCTCAGGATGGAGGAAAGGGTTTCTCCTCAGATTGACGAAAGCTACCAGGGGAATACATTACAGATGAGAGCAGGGGAGATAAGGTGTCAGGCAGAGCACAACATTCATCTAGGGATATGTCATCTTCCCTTTCTGAGTACGCTGCAGTTTAACTGTAGGGCTTGTTTGTTCTTCCTAAATAGACAACTCTGCTGAACACAATGGCAGCTACGCAGCAGGGACTTGATGGGGCTGTCGTTCACCTATATAGAGTGAAACTATATTCAGCTCTGGAAGAAGTAAAACATAAGCAATGAAATTATGGTACTCTCCTTCCTTCTGCAAGGTTAATCTTGCTGACTGTGTTCCTGCTCCTGCTCTGTGGGATCACAGCAAGCTGCATCAAATTCTGCTGCCGGAAGAAGAGGCTTCCAGTTGAGACCCTCCCTAGGCACCCTTGTGATTTGACAGTTATCGCTATTGACAGCGACAGCACTGCCCACAGCACGGTGACCTGTAAGTGTCCTCTGGGAGTCAACTATTCAACAATGCCTCGCTGCTGAATGTGTGCCTAGGATTCTGTGTCTAGCTGTTCATGTATGAATCCGACTGAAACTACTTCTTGTTACAACACACGTGTACCGTGTCAGGTATTTCACAATAATTACTGGATGGTGATATGCAGAAACATTTTATCTTCTGACTGCTTTCTTTTGAGAATGTATAGTCACCACAAAAAATGAGCCCGTAATTTATTGGAGAAAAGCAGGATTAGACTTTGATATATCAGTGCTCCATGCAAGTGTTTAAATTTTTTTTATTCCTTTTCTTCACAGCATATAGCTCATTGCAGTACCCTTTGAGTGCCCCTATTCATTCGATATTTGTGGATATGGATAAGAACACAGTGTCCCCTCCAGCTTACAGTCTCTATGCAATGGACTTGCCACCTTCTTATGATGAAGCTATCCAAATGGGTAAACAAGACATTAAAGTAGCACCGATAAGCCAGAACCTCAATGACATCCCTGGACAGGTGACACCAAGTGGGCTGAATCCCATCCAGCATTCACCTGATGCAATCAACAGAGATCTAGGAACACAGGCAAATTCAGAAAATTCAGAAGATGCTACACAAGACAGCCACAGCTCTGACTCATTTCAGATGGGGAGTAAAGAAAGGGAAGGACTGTAAGAGTTAACAAAGACATCAAGAGTTTGGTTTTATAGGCAGGTTATGACAGAAAGATGTTTTCTCTCGTGCCCTTGTAATGATCTGTCAGTTGGAAGAAATGTTTTCTGTGACTGCTGTAATCTCCTGGTAAAGCTTCTTCAAGGATATGAAATTAAGTGAAAGGGCAACGGTCTAAAAATGCCTTTAGAAGTGGGACATGAATGCTTGTTTATCTTCTGATTAAAAAAAAAATATTCCTTGTGTCCAGCATATAAAAAAAGTTGGGGAATTTTGCCAGTCTTGGGAACACACACGAAGAATCTGAACAGTACAAACAGCAAGTTGTTGTTCCAGAACAGAAGCTTCCCAAACTGGAGTTGAAAAGGGAATTCGGCAAGTCACACTGAATAGCCTCTGTAGTTTCTCTTCTTTTGAGGTTAGCTGGCAGGCAGATTGCTGGAGTACAGCTTGCTATGTAATGGCACATGTTGGTTAAACTGAGGGAAGATGGCAAACAAGGACAGGAGAGCGTGTGGAGGGAAATGTATTCTGTTTCACAATGGGAGACAAGAGTATTTTTTGTTGTTGGTCATGAGACTTGAAGGGATTGTTTTTGAGGTTTTTAAAATCTTTAAACTTCTATTTTCAAGATGAGCTGGCTTGTGGGTGGGATCCTTTTACTACTTATTTTTGCAAGTTAAAGTACAAATTAGTCTCAAAAAGACACTTGCGCGCGTGGTTAAGTATTACTAATTGTTTCAAATATTCATCAAATATTTCCAAGCTACCTTTATAGCTTATCTTCTCAGGTGTCAGGGTCTCTGTCAGTACAGAAAAGAAAAAAAATCCAAGATTCCTGGTAGCTGTTGCCACTTTAGTACATAGATGAGCTCAGTAATGTGCAGGATGAAACAAAGCAAGCCCTAGCTGTGCCATCTAGAATTAGTTATAAACACAAAGCACCACAGTACAGACTGGGCAATAGTCCAAAGAAATTACTCCTTAGGGATGATTCTTCATGAAGTACTGATAGCAAGGATAACTGCTATGCATCATTTTAAAACTGAGAGCTTGGAGTTGATTACAGTGGTCTCGGCCCAGACAAAAATATGGGCTATGAGAGGCCTTTTTGTAAATGACAGCTCTTTCCCTTTCTTGCCCTGCCTATATTCCAAATAGTTTAAATTTTGTTCACTCCTGAGTAGTGATTTTCTTTGAATCCGCTTTAGCAAGGTGCTAATTTGGCAGCCTTTAAGAACATGAGCAATCTGCAGGATTGTTCATTGTTACGGGATTATCTACGGGGTAAGAGCAGGAATGAAAGCACGAGCGCTAGGTGCTATTAACAAATGTAACATAAAGTGTGGAGTGCTGGGTCAGATTCAATGCTGATTGACCTTCTACTAACAAGAATATGACTAATGGTCTGTATTTGTGCTGAAGTTGCTTTGGCAGCTGTGAAAAGGGGCTACAAATATTTACATGTCTGTCATTAATAAGCAGTAGAAGTGGTGGGCACAAAATCTTGCCCAGCTTTTAGAATACTATCCTCTGACAACCAGTACTGCAAGAACTACCCTGGAAATGCGCACTACTGGTTCGGAAATTAAGATGCCAGCCAATGCAACTGAGACTAGAATCTCTGCTACACATTCATGGGGTGTGAGCTGTTCGTGAGTCCAGCTCCCTCGAGGAGTGTTGGTTCTATATTTAACTTGCATATAGCTCACTATGAGGGTTGCAGGGAAAGATTGTTTTAGCAAATCTGCTTCTCTTCTGTCTCTTTTCTCTCCTTAATTATACTGCTCCTGTTTTATTCTCTCCTCCACCTTCTTTTTCTGTGTCAAGATGGAAACTAGGCATAACCCCGTGCAACTGTTGGACGGCTCTATCTGGAAGAGCAATATATGCCCAGTCCTGGGTGTCTCCAAGTCACAAACACAGCAAATGTATTTTTATTTATTGAACCTTTCCATCAGGATAGCACTCAGAAAAAAAATCCTGTGCCTTTCCAAAGAAGAAATAAATCAGGCTGGAAAAAAATGGAGGAAAAAAAAAAAAGAAAAGGAAAAAGCCTGGGGGAAAAAAACCCTAAAAAAATCGAAACTGCTCGAGAGAAATGTCTGAGTGCACACTCATTAATAGAAACAGGAATATAAAACCAGGCAAATGAAAAAATAGTGCCTGACACAAGAGGGCAGTCCTTCACTTTTCAGTGTACTGCATTATATCACCACTGGGAACCCCTTGCTAGGAGACGAGCTCTTGCAAAGAGGTGAGGGCACTTCTGAGGCACGGTTTTGCACAGTTCTTCAGAGATTACTCTGCGGTACATGGGCTCAACTTGCTTGAGGAGGATGGGGGAATAATCACAAGGGTTTGACTTCCCTTCATGCTTTTGCTTGCACAACACTTCTGTTTTGTGAGCAGTACCAGACAGACTACCTGCCAAACTTCAAGGAGATCTGTTTCCATTTGGTTATGGGGGATGATAGTTCCTACTGCAAGACCCCAGTCAAAACTCTAAATGCCCGTGGAGTGCTCACAAATCTATTTTCTGTTGTTATTTTCTGGCTGTGTGAAAGAGCCTATGCTGGGGAGATGTAGTACTGGAGAAGCTGGTGCTTACATCACTGTCAGCAGCTTGCAGTCCTGTCTCCTCTCACACACACATGCACTCATCATGAGCACTTGTGCTCAGAAAGAAAATGCAGACTTGGAAATAAATTGCCTCAATAATTCATAGGCTTTATAGCCCAGAGCAAATTATACCTTGGCTCTGTGATGAAATTCAGGTTGCAAATCCCTTTATAGCCAAGCTTGTTAACAATGTAAGTAAAGTGGTACATCTATAATGGCTTTTATAATCGATGCATTATAATCTTTGGAGAGTATTAAGTGGTAAACCTGCAGCATCCAGAGAGAAGCATCAATAGGGTCTGAATACAGTAAGCGGCAGAGAAAAACCATTTCCTTTTCTGCCTTGCAATTGCCTTTGTCTGCCTTGCTGCCCCCAAATAGCTAAGGTTTGGTATGGTTGTTTTCTGACTGCATTTCAGCTTTATCAGATGTGGGTTTTGAAGGAAAAGAATCACTGTCATTGCCAGCATTGATGAGTGGGATACTTAGACATGTGCAAAACCTTCTTACTTATGGAATAAAATAGCTCTCACAAAATCTCTCTCCAGATTCTTGCTCTTAGCTGTCTCCTGGATCTGCTTCTAATCATCTTTACCTGTTGGAACTATTTTTGCTTAGGGAGACATTTGCTAATTTTGCTGCAAATAGCAGAGGTTCCTTCCTTTGCCTACAACTAAAATTCAAACTGTGAGCGAAGACTTTGAAGCATATTCAGAGCAGACTATGAAAACAAAGTATCATAGGGGAATTGTGCTCAATAAAAATGGAGAAGACAATAAATGTTTTATGAAATATTACATCCTAAGGTTAAATCCAATGCACAAAAAAGCTTAGGTGCAAAACCACATTACTGGGAAAACATTTTGTTCTGGTCAGTCAAAATTAAGAATATAAAATGACACAGCTCTTTTTATCTTACTGGGGGGAAGAGGGGCTGTAGGAAAGAATGCATACTTTCAAAGATACTTCACATCTTTTTAGAATAACAAAGCTCACTTTGGAGAAAAAGGAAAATCAATTTTTGTTTCAAAGCTAGAAATGCCTGAATCTGCATTAGAGTGCTTAATTTTTACTCACTTTTTGACCCTGTTTTCCCAAGGAGCTCAAAAAGGAAACAAAAAATAAGAACCTCATGTTGAGTTCTGTGGGCATTGTTTTTTCTCCCTCCATGCTAACAGTTTACGGCATAAGTCACTTTCTTCCCACAAGTAAGGAAGCATAGTCCGAGGTCAAAGTAGTGACCTGGGAACCCCAGCTCAGCTGCTTATTCTGCCACAGACTTCCCATATGGCACGGGTAAGTCATTTAGTCTCTGCTGGCCGCTGTCCTGACCTGTGAAACAGGGACTGTAGCACCATCTCAACACACAAAGAATTTTGAGGATGAATACATTGAGCGTGGGCTGCACTGTCATAATGAAATACAGATACACAGTCAGAGCACAATGAACTTGTGTGGGACATGAAGCTCAGGAAAAACACCTCCTTGTTCCCTCCCCCTCTTAATGCAGGGAATGTAGAGAAGAAACTTGGGCAAAACAGTGTGCAATGTGGAAATAAATAGCCTCTGGACTTTAGGTGCCTAATCCAGTCATCGTTACAACATTCCTAACTAGAGGAAGAAGCAGAGGGGTGAGAAATTTAAAAGACAGGCCCAGGACTGGTGTGAGACGCCTGATGAGGTAATGGTAGGAGTCTTGTAACAGAAGCTTATCTTGCAAGGTTGCTGACCTGTTGGGGATCAAATGTCCTTCAAGATACCACCTCAGATGTAAACACAAAAAAGAATGCTACTTCTTTGTCAGTTTGTACAAGCACTTGATTTTTATAACTTTGGTTTTACTGTTGCTGAAACTCAGCCTTTGTTCTGTAATCTTTTGGTCTAGGTTGGAAGTCTCTGTAGTCTGCTTTCCACCCTCCCCACGCTTATCAGATCAGCCTAAGCAAGAAGATTTGTTCAGCTCTGTGGGACAAGAAATGTCACACAGGTAGTCCTTTTTACCCCTGAACAGCACTTCCCAAGCGGCTGCAGCTCCTGCCAAAAGGCAGTTGTGTCCTTTAGACACCAGTGTTTTGTGAAGAAGGTAGAAGGAAGCCGCTCTGCGCTGCCCATAAAGTCACTTCAGCTCTTTTTAAAGGCAACATAATTGTGATTATTTTTATGGCCTTCCAGTTAGCTAGCTAAATACATCATGTGTATTTGTAGAACTTGCCCTTAGCTTCTGCTATACCGGCTAAACTGCTTTCTCCCACGAGATGGCACAAAGGAGCTGAAGTGGCCTACGTCGATGGCGGATTTTCAGACACCGTACTGGAAGGCAACACATACAAAGTCAATTAAATTTTGTGGGATGATTATCCTCACTTCAAAATTGCACATATAGAGTATGCTTTTTTTGTCTTGATAAAAAGTCCCCCACACCTGCTGTAAAATACTAAAATACCACTGACTTGGGCCATATGGGAAGTAAAAAAGCATGCGTTGCTGCTTTCACCGTAATATTCAAGAAAAATTCTGTGATAATGGGAAGGACTATCTTTCGATCAAGAAACACTCTGGACTGTGACAGACTCCAGCTCTCACACAGATCTCCTGGCCATCTACACATGTACCAATTTCAATGTCTTTGCCTCCATTTTCCTTTGGTGAACAATTGTAGAATGACAGAGGTTGGACAGGACCATTGGACATCATCTAGTCCAACTCCCCTGCTCACTAGGGCGTCAACTAGAGCAGCTTGTCCGTGGCCCTGTCTACTCTGGCTTTGAATTCTCCAAGGAGGGAGATGCCACTGCCTCTTTGGGCAACTTGTTCTAGTGTCTGACCACCCTTACAGTAAAAGTAGTTTTTTAAATGTTTGAGTAGAATTTCCTGTATTTCAGGTTGTTCCCTCTGCTTCTCACCCTGTCAGTTGGTGCCCATTGAGAAAAGTCTCTATCTGTCTTCTTTATGTCTTCCTATCAGGTATTTCACATGTTGACAAGGTCCCTGAAACACCTTTTCTTGAGGCCTAAGAATCCCAGCTTGCTCATCTTCTCCTCATATGTCAGATGCTTCAAGACCTTAATCATCAAAATATTTAATCTCATCTTCTGTCCAACTTGTTTAAATCATTCAGGAATTTCACCTGAATTTAAGTGTGATATTTACTATATTCCTTTTGAATGTGGGCCTAGAATAAACAGTTACATAAAGCATGGGAAATGTCACGTGAGCCTGTTTACCTCCTCACACTGTGCTGGCAGGCTGCAAGCTCTGCTTATGCTACCTATGCCACGTTTCTTATTGCACTACTTAGACTGACATTGCATCATCTCACACAGTGAGAGTTCAACACACGCTTGTGATTACAGCGGTCAGCTCAGTATGCTGCTGATCAGTGTCCCAAAGGTAAGAAAAACGACAAGATGAAATTAGACAAAGAGAAGAAGAGCGAGGGAGATGCATCTACATGAACTGTTTAATCAGAAATGGAGAAGCTGCTTGAAAGCAGGAAAAATAAATGCAATCTTCCTACTGCTTTGCATGGTGCTTTTGGCTGGAAGATACTATATAAATGCCCCTCCTGTGGGAGCTCGTGCTTTAGAAGTACAGGAAACTGCCTGGATTAAAAAAAGAACATAAGGAATAATGATCTTTCAGGCCAGAAAAGGAAGACATATTTCCTTTCCTTTCTCTAGGTTATCTCATTGTTACCAACAGCAAAACCACATTTTATCAGAGCATGCCCAAGTTTCAATCAAAATGATTGCTTATTGACAAAAAATATTTGCCTTTGTTTTCTTATATGAATTGTAGGTAATGATACTGTAAACCCACTGCTCAGTACTATGCTATAACAATAAAGAAAAATCAAATCTTCTAAATCCTACCTCTTGATTTCCTAATATATCCCACTCTTGTAGGTACAAAACTTATACCCTGAAATTAGTCCTTTAATCAATGTGCGGGATGCTAGGCAACACATGTTAACATAATTCAACAGCAGGAAAAAAAAAAAGGATAAGCATAATTTGAGGATCTGTGGGAAAAGTTTGGTGACTTCTTCAACCATTTACAATGATAAAACATAAAAGTGCAAGTATGTACATGTGTCTAATCAGTTGATAGTTCTATTAACCCTTCTTACTTCTCACCTCCCCTGTTTGTCTGCTTAGACCTCGCTCTTTAACATGGCCATTTGGCCTGTTTCTTTTGTATCTCAGTTTGTGCAGTCATCTACCCATGGGACCCATGATTAATCCAGATGCCCAAATTGGCTATTTCACAAGTCTGAAACAACATTCAGCTAAATGAAACTTAAAAAGAGAGAGTTTCTTATCAGTCTGGAGATGGGGTGGGGGATGGAAGAGGCAACTACTAGGTCCAAAAATTAGTCAGATTGTTCTTTATTAATTTACAAGAAACGCATGAATCCCTAATCACAGGTGTGGATGCAGAAGGATCTGTCTTCAAATCCTGCATGTCTGCAGTTCTAGTGATTCATATCTTAAGCAGTTTCTACATTGTCTTGAATTCAGGGAAGGCTCCAGTATAAAATCTCTGGCACAGGAAGTTCAGCTTCCTCTCCAGATTTCCTTCCTTCACCTCCTTATATGCAGAATAGCAGGGATCATATTTAAGCCTTGCCTGTGCTGAGTGAAAACTCTTACGACTGTGGAGCAGTTTGCGTTCATATCCGATACCTTCAGCTGAAGTGTTCAAGACAGGCAGCACAGGAGACAGTGGTTCTCAGTGACAAGACTTAATCCCCAAAATATCCTGAACTGTTGAATTGCATTTTGTAACTGCACACTAAGCTTCATCTGGTCCCTAAAGCAAAACCACATGCAAATCTCGCTAAATACGGGAGAAGGATTGTAACTTTTCTCATCCCATATCCCTGCCAATTAATTTTGAATCCTGTTTCCAGAGCAGAGAAACAGAATTCAGTAACAGCAGCAACAATAGTTACAATTTCTTCATTTCTTCCAATCCAAGAATCTCGAAATACTCTGAAAGCGTTACTGGATTAAGTTTTGCAATGCCATTGTGCATTACTATGTCCATTCCCGGTTGGCACATATAAAGCAAAGGAGCTTAATAATTCCTTCAGAATCAGCCTCCACAGCTAAGCCAAGAATAAAACTCAGAAGATTATAAGAGTCCCACTCCAGAATTTCAAGCTCATCTTCTTGAAGCAGCTATAACCCATTTATTTTGTGCTATATGGGGAATTATCAACAAAACTGTTCTGCAGGCAGGATAAACTGTAAATGGGTTTTTCTTTAAACAAGATAACCGACTAAGATAGTAAACCATGTATTGACACCCCTGGAGGGAGCTGAAGAGTTATAGAGATGGTGGAAACACGGACAGGAGAAAACTGAAATCAGATTTTCTTTAAAGTAAATCACAATGTTCATAAACAGTAGTTGGCACCAAGAAGCTGCTAAGATTTGAAACGCACAGTATGGAAAGGTCTATATTGTGTATAAAAAGAGTACAGCCCACATGTTATTTTCAATGTTGTTAATGGGAGTTATTTGCCTAAGAAATACAATCCAACACCCAGAAAACAAAAGTACACTTTATGGATTTCAACACAGAATTTTGTATCAAGCTAATTGGCGGATATTGGGGAAAAGGTGGAATGAAATGAAAAGGCTATGTTACTGCTTTGTAAATTTTTAAATAAAGTTATAAGAAACTATGCATGTTCCTTTTTATCCAGTGCTGAGGAACTGAAGCTGCCCAGCTCATGGGAAGTAAGGCTGGAGTGCATGCTCACCTCTCTGTTCATGATGGTATTTGCTCTTCTATTTTTTTAAAACCAGTTCAACCATTCAAGCATGCACAATGAAGTTCTGGCTGTTAAGAAAGGGGTAAAACTCCTGCATATCATGTGTCCACATAACTTAAAATTTCCACTGAACCCCTGGAATAGTGCTTCTCGGCCTCTGAAAACCAGACTCTACTAACGAGACAACTGTCTCTGTCAGTTCCCTTGGGCAGTGGCTTGAGAGATGTTTCACTTTATGTATGTTTTGTTTTGTTGCTTGGAAACATGAATTTTATACACACTTTTTTTTTTTTTCTAACAGGTGCTTATGAGAAATGGTTTTGCAGAATTGTGATCTTTGCTGACAAGTGGTTTGAGATTTGGGATGTTTACTGTAACAGAATCCCAGAGGTCACAGGAAAGTTCTCTTTTTGTAAATTAGAAGACTCACCCCACCCTCTTGTTCAAAAGACATGATTTTTTACAGATACAATAAGTGTAGACCTTTGCTGCAAGTTCTTTCACTCTTAGCAGCAACTGAACAGCAAGGTAGATAGAGGACCTGAAGACACACTTTGATCCCATTAGCTTGTTTTTTTTGCAACTCAATTCTGTGAAGAAATTTCCTCCCTTCTGCTCCTCCCATGATCTTCATGAATTTCTCATACTAATTCCTTCTGCTCCCGTGAGTAAGGAAATTAAATGCGCAGGTCTTTCTCGGAATCACTGTATCAGGTTGTGGTTTAATGTATCATCAGGACCAATCTTGTCTTCTAGGTTTTCCATGCAGTGCTTTCCTGCCCAAAACCGGCACAGCAGGGAGTGCACATAACTAGATGCACACACGGTGGGACCTGATGACTGCTGATTCCTGTTGCTTCTCTCACCACTTCATTCCCAGCTGTGTCATTAACCATTTTGCATCTTCAGTCCCTAAAGCTCTTAGGGCTTTTCCCAAAAAATACTTTCTTTTGAAGTACAGGATGTAACCATTATTGAATCTACTCATTTTATTACCTATTGTGATTAAACTAATGACTACTGAACTTTCTAAGCATGCCTTATCCCTTTCCTGTATCACAAATAGACTTTGTTCGACTAAACATAGATTCTCCAAGGACAGTTGTACTAGTCCCCTGACTCCAAATATTTTTGCTTTATGAATACAGTTTTAGTTTTGTGGACTCTGGAGTCTGCAGCAGCACTGAAGCTCTCATTGAACTGCAGCAATGAAATAAGGTAAGGCTCTTTGAAAGAACAGTGATCTCATCAGTAATTCCAATGTTTGGTAGCCGTTTCACTAGGACACGCATCTGTGCCCGCTTTCTGAAACTGCCATGTCAAGGGTGGAAGAATGTTCTTTAGGAAAGTGACACATAGGTAAGCAATTTTTTTTCTTGTATATGGAGGTATTTCTCACAGGCAAACTTCACTGCAGGTCTGATGTGTCTGACATCATGGAAAGTTTAGTAGCTAGGCTGAATTCTCAGTGTGAATTCTAAATTCCCAGCATCTCCAGGGTACCAGTTGTTTTTCTGTTAGTTGCTCAATAAGACACTGGTTCCCTTGAGGAAAGTCCCTTTAAATGGTAAAATAGTAGGATTTAAGCTTGTACTCAAACTGCTTAATCAGCATTCATGCAACTGAAATGTTACTTAAAAGATTACTTAAAGGAAGACCTACAGGTGTGCAGCTGGTTGTGTGCATGCATGTATGTGTGCATTAATACATGTATGTGTACACACACACTGTAGAATCTGATCTCTGAGATCATTATAGCAATGCCCTTTGTTGCTATCATAGCTGCAGGACGGATGTTCATCCAGGAAAACATATTTCCATCTACTTGCATCTAAATATCTGTACACTTACTCCTTCAGTTCCACCTCAGCTGTGAACGACCTGTGCTCAGTACAAGATATGAGATTTTGAAAAAGATGTTCATGCCCTATTTTACATTCTCCCCTGTTTCTAGCAATGTCTGCTGTGATTCAAGCCAGCGCCAAGCCAGCTATGTTTGTTCTATGCCACTAAAGGATTTCATCACGTTGAAAAAACATCTATTGGCCCAGGTAGGGCAGCCTTTTTGCGGAGAGCACCAAAGGACTTTTCAAAGCCGAGCTACAGCTTGCCAAATTTAAAGGTACAGGGGGAAAAAAAAGAGCACCAAACTCTATCCTTCTGGCTCTCCTGATATGAGTGTATAAATAGAAGAAAAAAAGGAGAAAATGCTTGGTAAGCATACAAACAGGCTTGGAATAACCTTAAGTCTCCCATATAAGTTCCAAGGTTGGAAGACGAGCATACAGGAACATTCAGAACACAGCTTTCTCCCAGCAGAGGAGTCTTGTTACTTTGTTGAACAAGTATATGTACAGATTACAAAATTATGTATTTGTATCACACTGTAAGATTGTATCACAGTATAAAATTATGGCACTGACTGTAAGGAATACTAGATTCAGGTTCAAACAACCCTAACACTTCATCTCACTTCTTTCTACAAACTGCTGGGTGTTAGTAGCCAAATAATTTCACATTGATATGCATCAGTTTCCTACATCTAAGACAACAGTAGTGAGATTTTTTGGCTTTGGAAAGGTATGCTAAATGTAACAATCACACTCAGGAACGAGGCAATAAATTTTTATGATTGTTGAAGTCAGAGATCCTTATGGCATTGATTTTTAAATGGGTCACAAGGCAATGGGAACAAGGTTTTCCCCTGGAAATAAAACTACCTCAGCCAGAATTTATGAGAGGAAAAAAAAAAGACTACATAAAGTGCCCTTTAGAACATATGTAGACCAGCGTTTACTCTCCCCATATAGCTTGTTCTGCTCTGTCAAGAATGAGATACACAAAGTCACGCAATAGATATGCATATCACATTCACAGTAAGAAGTAAGAAGTTCAGTATCATCTTCTGAGACTACGTGAGTTAGAAAGCTCAAGTATAGGTATTTTCCTGCCTTTTTGTCCTGAATTCTAGGAAGAATCTCAAAACTAGTTCCCCCTATCTTAAAATCTTTTCAGTTATACTCTCTTCAGACTCGAACAGTTGTGCTAATTTTATGCTGTGTTCTCAGAATTTGTTTAAAATAACTCTTTTGTTCCACAGTAATAGGCAAACTGAAAGAAACTGTGAGAATGCAGAATGTAACTAAGGAGACTGAGTTACTCCTGCTTTTTCCTCTGCCTGGCCTCACTGAGCATTTCTATTCAGTATGCTTTTATTTATTTATTTTCTTTAATGAACGATCTTGATACTCTGCTACCTTATAGAATGGGCAAATAACAGCAGGTTGGAATGGTTCTGAATCAGTTTAAAAAAAAAAAAATTCTGGTCCTCTGAACAGACTGAAGCACAGCTGAAAAGGAAACACTGTATAAGCTTCATTTAATTTTGGTGGAAAGACAGGAGAAACAAGAGTTCTGCATTGCTTTTGGGACCAAATGGAGTGAGAACTTCAATCAAGATCAAAATCACATGAACAACTCTATGAATCTCTGCAGTCGTAATATAAAGCACACTGTAGAAATCAAAGGATACAAAGGCAGACAAAAAATTCTGGAATGGGAAATAAGGCTGGTGTGATTCTGGAATATGAGGTGGTCCTTTGAGTTATTATTTTGGATAAGTCCATCAGAAACACTCACCTGGGAAATCATAAATAGCAAAGCAGGCGAAACATAATTATTTATTACTTCTGTAGTAATTTTATACCACCTGAAGCAATTTTGAAAAGTACTGATTTTTCACCCTTTCTTTAGAAAGCACTATTTATACCTGTTTGTTGACAGTTATTCTTTCAGAGTCCAGAAACATCTTGAGTTAGCATAAGAATCATGCAGCATATTTACTCAGATAATATGTAAATTTTGTTTATAACAACGCAGTAACAATGCTATTTGTATGCAAAAATGGCTTTCTAATAAATTACAAAAATACTGACAAAACATTCAATAAAACATGAGTACAGTATATCTCTAAACAATGTGCAACAGCAATTTCACTTGCAAATAAAACCTGTACTCATTAATACAGTGGGGACCAAGTTACATCCTTGCTGCTCTTGTTGAACAAGAACACCTTCTCTCAGGACTATGCAATATCTGTTCTATCTTTTTGCTTTTGACAAGACCTCCTACTCCTGCAGCCTAAGAAAAGCAGCAGTTGCCTTTTCAACTATTACACTGAGAAAGATCTGATACAGATGCCTCCAAAAGTACTGCAGTCTCCATTATGGCATCATTAAATGAGTAAATTTCACAGTTTCTTAACAATGCTGTAAGGCTTTGAAAGGCAAATCGCCTTACAAGTGTATTAGCAAAGGAAAAACCAAACAAACAAATTTTAAGGTGAAGTCCACAGCTTTCAAAGGACATGACATGGCACAGTAACTTGTCATATGAGCTACTGGACTCACAAATTCAGCTGTACCCTCCAGCTCTGCATTTCTAATTACCTTACTATTAAAGATACAGCTATACATGTGACAGAAAGTGTAGCTGGGGTTCCTGAAGCAGTTCATTAACATAGCCTGTCTAGTCTGCACCTTCGATTGAAGGTTATTGCTTCTGAATAGGAGATGTCTGAACAGGACACACAAGCTGCCTCAGCCACTGAGTTTCATTGTGTGGCATCCTGCAGATGTGAGGCAAAGTTTCACAGACCTGATGACCATGAGACGTAAGTGAGAGGATCAGCATGTACTCCCTCTCTCTTATGCAGTGTAAGACCTTTGCAGATGAGGGAAGAAAAATAGCATTTTTGGTTGTCATGATTCCTAAATCTGCATTTCACAAATATTTTGAAGTCTCTCAGTAGCCTTAATTTTTACCTGTTGATGGCAATCACACACATGGGAGAGTGAAAGCAGAGCCTGGAGGCTGAAAGCTAGAAAGCAGCTTTTGATGTATATGCAATCGTTGGCTCTGTTTAAGCAGATGGCCTATTAATCAGGGGTGGGTAAAAGTATACAACTATGCACGGCATAATTGTTCCTCATTTGGAAAAGTTTCACAGTAATACCGAGACAGACATTTTTCATTTTAGCAACCAACTTCTTTATATTTCACAAAAGGCTCTGAACAATGTTTTTTCACAGCCTCACCACCAGTGTGCCACAGTGGTGCTGCAACATGCAGGTTTGGAATGGCAGAGGAACCTGCAAACGAGGTGTTCTAGTAGCATACCGGGTATGACAGATTCTGGCTACTGTTGTCATCATGTTTGAAACAGCTGAAGAACACACAATCTAGTGAAACTGCCAAAAGATTCCATAAAGGGGTTAATATCAGCTGATTGAGAAAAAAATGCAAGAAATTTTGCAACTGAGAACTATGGAGCAACCTGCTTACAGGAGAGGTTTTCTTTAGATCTACACCAAGCTTCAGGAGAAAAATTTCTATTTTTGCTTCAGCTGACCTAGTCCTAGCATATTTGGGAGCCTCAGGTTTGAGAAGTTTCACTGTTTCGTGAGACTGTGTGAGTTACGTTTCCCATCTATTTCAGGTGCTTTAACTTGCTTTGGCTATACTAGCTACTTCAAATCAGACTAATGAAAAACCATAAAAATTTGGTTTTGTTAATGATTAGATACTCAGATATTAGTAGATCTTTTCAGCTAAATTTTTAGTTACAAACAATGTTTTTGTAATATAAACAGATAAACTCATACATCAAACAAGCCCACTAATTTCTGCTGATTTGCCCACTCTTCCACTGAATTTAGGACAGTTTCTGTATGCACATACATAAAAATGAAGAATAAAAATGAAAAAGAAATTTAAAAAATAAAGATAATGCATATATAGTAGCTTCTAGCACACGACTGTATGAAGACATCAGAGTAAAACACCGTGTTGCACACAGCAATGTGTGATTCTTCTTAGAGATTTTAAAATGCAGGAAAAAAATATTTGTCCAGGAACATCTACAAAACAAAACAAAAAACCCCAACCTACCCCACCCGAAACAGTTCTCCACCCTGTAAACAACCATTTCCAATCTTCATAATCCCTCTTCATACTGGTACTTAATACTATATATCAATCAAATTTTTCACTGGACAATAAGATATAATTAAGTCACTGGATCAGAAACAGGAACTACTGCAACAGTTGTACTTTTACAAAAGAATAGGTGTGGTGAAAGAATTAGCTATGTGTCTTTGTGGTTATACCCAGCATGTATACACACATTTGGACAGTCCAGTTTCCTTACCCAGATTCCATGGATTTAACGAGGTGGCAGAGCACAGACCTGTGGACAGAGATTTCCTTTAGTACTCATGAAACAGAGAATGCATAAAAATTAGAATTTAAAAAAAAATAGAGATTCCTAGCAAATAATAATATCTGAACGTGTACTTTTTTTAAAAAAGAACCCAAATGTTTAGGTACTATAATTAATTGTCCCACTACTAAAAGCATGTAAGAGAATTACAAGGAAGAAAAGCCCTAAGAATTTGTATGATAAGGCACATGCAATGTGAAAAAAACATGCATTGGTTTATTATTATATAGTTAAAATGCACAATTCTTCTAGTCCAACAACAAAATCTCAATGCCACCACTCTCTAGAAGAAACAAAAGATTACTTCCTATTTGTTATGAACCTCAGAATATTATTTTTGTTCACTACACAGATTTCTTCTGTATGATCCAGTGTTAGCTGAAAATTTTCCACAAAATCTTGTAAGACTTAAGAATTTCCCTTAGCAAAACAAGGCTTTTTCTTTTTTTTAATCCTTTATATATAACACATTTTTTCCCGATATCGTAAATAGTCGTTCTTTTCCACACAAATTGTGGTGTGTCCCCAAAAAGGCATTTTAATCTCTGCTATGCATGATCTCTAAATAAAAAAATAAAAATAAAAAATAATGCAACTTGCCTACTACGAATCTTCCTGAGACTTTTTGACTTAAATATTGCAGTAACGCGTGTAACTGCTTTTGAAATCTCTAGAACACTCTGCAAATATCTAACAAACTTGTGGTGTTTCTTAAGCACTTATATTTTGCAGATAGGAATGTTAGATGAATTTCTAGCCCCAATCTGAAGAACTTTGACATACATCCCCAACCTGCATAAACAGGGTTCCACAGGTTTTAATGGGGTCATTCCTGTCCATGATGCACATGCATGTGTATTTCTTTCAGGAGTGGAACATAAATTGAATGCTTTATTTTAATTTCAATAAATTTCTTATTTTTTTATTTGTAAATCTCAGTGTGAGGATTATTTAAAAACTAATGTTTGATTATTGTAAAACAAAGGCTTATCCATACTGGCCATCTAATAATTATAACAGACAACCTGAGTAACAGCCAACCCACTTTCCTACAATTTAATTAGCAAACCTGTTCTTTCTCTTCCTAATTACAGGTAGCCACACCTACTTTCCCAGAAAGCAAAGATGGCAAGTAACAGTTTGTTTTAAATTCTGGAGAAGGGAGAAACTACTAGGGGAAGAGTTTGCAGGAAAAGTATTGTGGGTTGATTTTTTTTTTTTTTTAAATTTTGTTACAACATATTCTCTCTGTTTTTAATTAAAAATTTGCTACAATGTTGTGGGCTTTTTTTACTTTTTATTGTAAACCTCCTTGGATAGTAAGGTAATCTTACCTCTTAAAAAAAGTGTAAGTAAAGGACGGGGAAAAAAAACCCTAGATTTAGACCTGTTGATAGGAGAAAAAGTGATACAACGCTGTAAGTGTACTTACATTCCATAATTAATCATAATGCCTCAGTACGTGAGCACTGGTGTGAAATTATTCTGTCTTGGTGACATCTGTCCTGCCTGGCTTACATGAGGCCCTGTCTGGAAAACAGAAATTGCATTTTTTTTAATGTTCCCTCATATTCTCTTTGACTTTCTCTTTCCCACAAGGCCCTCCAGAGCGGAGATGGACGCTCACCTTGTGAGAACAACGTGAAAAGAAGGCTTTGAAACTTCAGCCGTGCAAGTACCCTTACATGTTAGAAAAAATAAGTTGTAAGCCTACGGAATTGTCACTCGTTGTCAAGTTTCTGAGGTAAAGATGGTCACAGAGAGGCACTGACTGCTGGCTGGCCCTCTGGTGAGTCGCGTTTTACACCCTCCCGAGCTCCCACATGCAGCGCTGCCTCGCTCTGGTGACGGGGATCTGCTCCTCCTCCGAGCCCTGCTCTCTCTGGGAGATTCTTTACTTAAATAACGTCGTTTCTGGGGTTCTGTTTTTCCTTTTGTTCACGCCAGCCTTTTAAATACTTATTTTCGGCCTGCAGGGACGGCCTGGGCGCGGCGGGGCAGAAACGAACCACCCCCCCCGGTGCCCTCCCCTTCCTCCGCGGCCTTTGTTCGCGCTCTGAGAGGAAGCACCCGCGAGCGGGGCCGAACGATGGGCGGGAAGCGGCAGACGGGCAGTTCCCGCCGCGCTCCCTCACTGACTGACTGACTGGAAGGGCGTTGCCCGCCTGCACGCGTGCCCGCGCGGGAGGCCCCGGGAGCGCGCACCGTGCCCGCGGCTCCTCCCTTCCCGTGCTTGCGGGTCCCCCCCACTCTCTTCTCCATCGCGAGGCGGCTGAAGAGCCTCCGGCGCGGCGGGGCCTGCGCTCGCCGTTCGTGCCACCGCCCGGCAGGGTGGGGCGGTGCCGGGGGCGGGGCGGGGAGCGGAGCCGAGCCGGGG
>WKFP01013901.1:34008-55353 GCA_011057875.1 Pterocles orientalis
AGGTTTTAACCCGTCTAAAATTCTCCTCTTTCAAAGCCAAGATCAAAAGTAGGGAAACAAACAAAAAGGCAGCTCCAAGCAGGTTTATTTGTTATTTTTAGAAGATAAAAGGACCTCCTGTTCAGCAATCACGCTGTGCCACATTTTCCCCAGAAGCTGCTGAAGGCAAGGGGGAGCGACGACGGCAGCCATCCAGGAGCAGAACCTGCCTCTCGCAGGGTTCAACCCACTCACCAGCCCCAGCTCCGCTCCCGGCTGCCGTCACCCCATCCAAGAGGCTCCAGGAAGAAGACAAAACCCCGCAGGAGGAGGAAGGAACCCCTCCAGAATGGATAGCTGTCACCCCACCAACCAGGGCGGCGATGCCCGGGAAGACGTGTCACTGCCCAGCAAGACGAATGCTCACCCATGTTTTCGTTACTTTATATATTTTTTTGCTTAAAAGGTCCCACAGTGAGTGAACAGAACTGTGCACAAAGGGCTCAACGTCCCAATGGAGATCGGCCACAAGTGGGGTCCCTCAGGGGTCCGTGTTGTACAGCATCTTCACCCGTGACCTGGCTGGTGGGATGCAGCACACCCTCAGCAGGTCTGCAGGTGACACCGAGCTGGGTGGTGCGGTTGGTTCTCTAAAGGAAGAGATTCCCTCCAGAGGGACCTGGATCGGCTCAAGAAGTGGAGACACGAGAAGTCCATGAAGTTCAACACGGCCAAGTCCTGCAGGTGGGCTGGGGCAATCCCCAAGATCAATACAGATGATGGATGGATGGACGGACAGACCTGGGGAGAAGGACTTGGGGATACTGGTGGGTGAAAAATTGGACATGACCCCTCAATGGGCACTCACAGCCCAGAAACCCCCCGTGTCCTGGGGCATCCCGTGAGCAGCAGGGCGAGGGAGGGGATTGTCCCCCTCTGCTCCGCTCTGGTGAGACCCCCCCTGGGGTGCTGCACCCAGCTCTGGGGTCCTCAGCACAGGACAGACACGGAGCTGCTGGAGCGGGGCCAGAGGAGCCCCGGAGATGGTCCGAGGCTGGAGCAGCTCCCGTGCGAGGACAGGCTGAGAGAGTTGGGGGTGTGCAGCCTGGAGAAGAGAAGGCTCCGGGGAGACCTTCCAGCACCTTCCAGTGCTGAAAGGGGGCTGATAAGAAAGATTTACCAGGACCTGTAAGGACAGGACAAGGGGCAATGGTTTTAAACCGAAAGATCGTAGGGTTAGACTGGACATAACAAAGAAATTGTTTATGATGAGGATGGTGAGATACCGAAGCAGGTTGCCCAGAGAAGCTGTGGATGCCCCTCACATCACTGGAAGTGTTCAAGGTCAGGTTGGACGGGGCTTCAAGTAACCTGATCTAGTGCAAGATCCTTGCCCACGGCAGGGGGTTGGACCAGATGACCTTTAGAAGTCCCTTCTGACCTAAACCATTCTGTGATTCTCTGGCTCTAACCCTGCCAACCTCTGGATCACCTTCTACGAACACAAAATTTCTCACATTTCTCTGGCTTACGGAGGCAGCGACCACAGCCGTGTCTCGCAGGGAGAACCAGCGATCGCTGGTGGCTCACCTCTGGAGCGCCGACGGCCAACGGGAAGCCCAACACCGAAGAGGTGCCCTTGAGAACATCAGAGCAGCAGCTAACACAAACTGACACAGAGGTACCAAAATAGCTAAAACAAGGGAAGAAAACAAACAGGCACAGATTTATAACCCCACATCCACAGGAAGGGCTCGTACAGCCAACACTACACCGGGCAAAGAACGCCAAAGCTTGAAGTCCTGAGAAGGGATGGATTCACTTGAGCGTGGCTTTCAATTAAATGAGACATCATCTTTGTGGCCCAGGAAATAGAAGTTCCTCGAAGGCAGCAGAGAACCCAGCAGATGAAAAAGCCATTAACGTACCCAGCATCATTTACCATCCTGTTGGATGCCCATGACAACCCTGCCCAACCGAGACACAAATGCATTTCCACCTCATCTCCTCGGCACAGCAAGATCTACGTAGTCGGGTTGGAGACACCAGAAAGTTGGGTTGGAGAGCCACTGGAGAGGGGAACTCACAAGAACCTGCTGGTGGATGAACTCAGGGCAGCCACCAGCTTTGCTATGACCAACGGTGGAGGGACAATGACATCTCGGACCTTGGCAGGGTTTCTGCAGCTGGTCACGGTCAAAGAATCAGGCTGGATTTGCACAGAGACATGAAAGCCTAAGAAGAATTTGCTTAAAATTTCTAGGAGTAGCAAAAGGCAAATGGATGAAGTGGTTTGGTGCAAAAGATAAGGAAAAACGCAATCTGGATATTAAAGCAGTCAAAACAGATCCAACCAAAGCTCCTGGGCCAGGAACGTTTAGTGGAAGATGACCAAACCCCTACTTGGACATTTTAATTTTCTGAAGGAGCTCAGCACCAAAAGTTCTGCTCAGTGGAACAGGCGAGTGTCTCAAATCCTTAATTTTGCACAGAAGGGTCCAAGTCACTAGCAGATATCTGAAATCCCATCAGCACACACCTGAAACTTTTGTCTTTAGCATCCCGCAGGTGCCTCAATATACCGACATCTAACAGAGATGGTCCTGCAGCAAACCAGGGCTGCAGCAGAACCAAACGAAAACAAACCGGGGAGAGTCACTATAGACTTGAACACCTTCAACAGGGGGAATGCTTTCAATAGAAACTTCTAGCTAGTGACAGCCAGCTATCACATCTTCACAACAAATACAAAAAGAAATGTGTTGGGGACCTCCATGTGCTCGTTCTAACTTTTTTCCTAAAAAAACCCAAAGAAACCCAAAAAAACCACCAAAAAACCAAACCAAAACTAAACAAACCCAAGACTCAGCTCTTCAGGATTTGCATTTAGCAACCCAAAGAAACACCTCCTGCGATTGTGGCTGCAGGCTGGCCAGCAGAAGTACAAGAATCCCAACCTGCAGCTGCAACATCGCTCGTGGGTGTCCCCTGCAAAGCCGCAGGAGCTTCAGACCCCGCACACGGTCCACGGTGCTGTGTCCTGTCTGTCCTCTACCGGGCAACCTAGGGAGCCTTTTCCAGGGGGCACGGTGGGGGTTCCTGGTTCGTTTGTGCTCTTTGCTTTTTGAAAGCAACGCTTCAGGAGTGCCCTGACGGCTTTCTTCCAGACGCGGCTGGGATTTCTTCTTCCTCCGTCGCCAGCAGCGCTGCGCGCATCTTTGTCTCCATCAGCAGGGCTCCATTTCAAATACATGGCTGAAACAACACCCCTCTCTAAAACTAAACAAAAGAGGTAGAAGAACAGATGATTTCCAAGTGTGGTGACTGCCAAGCCCGTCATCTGTGTCCTCCCTGCCCTGCCAGCAGCCCCCGGGAAAAGGGAACGAGAGGTTCCGACTTCAAGGAAACTCACCTCCGGTAAATACCTCGCACGAGCTGCCGTTTATAAAGTGTTGCAACACTCGAAAACGCTGTGAACAGCAGGAAATCTATTTAAAGTGGAAGGAATATGATCATTAAGGAATAAAGAGGGAGTTGCAGCTCAGTAAAGACCTAGGGCGAGGGAGGGAGCGTCCCGGCGATGGCATTTACATTTTCTCATCTCAAAGCCCCATCGCTGGCTAAAGGGGATGGGAACTCCAATCAACAGCAACCGGGTTTCATGCCAAGCCAAAAAGTCCATTTGCTGGAGGAAAGAATGAAATTTAATAAGACAGATGGAGTGGGGGGAAAAAAAAAACAACTCAGGAAAGGCTGGGAGGTGCCAGGTGGGCTGAAGGCACGGCTCCCCCCACGCAACTGCAGGGGCTAACCCATCCGTCCCCTAAATTAGGGGAAATCCAGAGCCTCCGAGGAGGCACCTCACCCTTAAAATTAATCCAGAACTCACTCTTCCTCCTAGTTTCAAAGATATTTAACCCTTTACTTGCCTGGGCTGCATCTGCCTGGCGCTAAGAGATGTCCCAGGTAAAGCCTGGCCGCTGCTGGGCGCGTGGTTTGTACTGATTGCTTTGGAAAGTGGGGGGAAAAAAGGGAAGAAAATAAAGAAGAAAAGCTGCGTACAGCCCACCCTGTGGCACACTCCGGTCCGAGACCCTTGGTCTGCAAGCTCCCAGCCTGGGCAGGTATTAAATCAGTGCCAGGAAAGCAGGAGCCGGGCGATGGGGAGAACCCACCGCCACCCTGCGAGGTCACCGCTTCAAACTCTGAGTCCGGTCAGATACCCAAGAGAAAAATAAAGACATCTTCAGAGCCACAGGAGCTACGATTTTTTTGTTTGTGTGCGATACGGCTTACCTGCTTCCAACCAAAAAACAGCTGTTCTGTCCTAGAGGGAAAGGTGATCTTTTTTTGCGGTGAAAAATCCTGAAGGCAGCCATGCGGTCACTGGGCAGAGGGCGGGTTAATGATTAACTCTGAGCAGCACTTCCAGCACCGCACTGGGGCTCTGCTGGTTTCTGACCACTCACAGCCAGTTCCTCCAGCTCCCCTCCACCCCGGCGACTCCGAGCTAACAGTCGGGACAGCACACAGCGACACAGAAGTGACGTTATTCCCACATTTTCCAACCATGCCCAAGTACCACCATCATTTGTGCTCCAAAGGGAAGCCATCAAGGCAGAGAGCAAAGAGGCTCTTTGCAGGGGAAACCCCAGACAGCCAGATGGATCGGGGCAAGGGGGGGTGGCTGCCCCGCTACCATCACCCCTGCACCCCATCCTGGGTGCCCAGTTATCCACCAAACCCATTGGGGAGGACACCTAGAAGAGGGGCACCAACATCGCCAGCGATCGTCCCACCACAGCTCAGGGAAGCAGCCGACTCCAGGACAGAACCCAGGCGGCCAAAGCAGCCTATGGGGGACATACAACACCAGTATCTTACTGGGACCAGAGTGCAGGGGCAAGCCACGCTCGAGTCAGAACGAAACATCCCATTTCCCATTGCATTCCAGCCAGAATCGGCTCCGACGCACAAGTTTCTCGCAACACCAGCTATCTCAGGCAAGGAATTGTGACACTAACAATATAAAATTTCATCAGACAAATCAGCTGTAGCCATGTATGTAATTTCTGCCTTATGACATGTCAGCTAGAAGCTGGTTTTCCAGGGGAAAGGGGTCGAGGTCCCCCCCTCTCCCCGTACCCATGGTCCATAGCAGTGAGCACTCCCAGTCTGGATGGAGAAAGGGTGCAAACCCCACAGCCAACCCATCGCCCCACTGCTACTTGTTTGACCATTTTGTTCATTTCTAAATACATATACACACCGCCTTTCCGAGTTACCACCCCACTACAAAAGTTTTCCTTTAAGTTATTGCCAGCTGTGGGCAAACGGCAGAAGGGTTCGAGTTGTTACACGCACCAGCTCCTAAGAGCTACCAAGATGCTGAGCACCCGCTTCTTGCTCTGGAAGCTGTAGCAGCCCTTGCCATAAAATATTTTGATTTCCCACATTTGTGACTTTTTAAAGTTCCCTAGTTATGGACTCGATCCACTCGATCAACACCGCGAGGCAGCCTACTTCCCAAAACCACGTGCTGTTCTTTAGCACGAATCCTTCGCGTACCATCCTGCCGCCGCAGCAATTAGCTATTCAATTTTGAAAAACATATTGAGAAAGCGCAGTCGATTCAGGCAATCGCTCCATCTTTACGAGCTTTTAAAACAACTCTCACAGCTACGGACGCAATGCAGACCGACTGCACACCTCGTGTACGGAAAACAACCCAAAGGATGCCAAGGACGGAGAGAAACGGGGACTTTTGCTTTCAGCTGTCTCGATAATTAATTCCGCATGAAGAGGTGCTCCAGCGAAAGCCACCTCCACGACAGGTTTAAACATTTTCCGCCAGAGGAAAGAAGAAACAAAGACCTGCAACCTTACCTCTATCGTTCCGAGGTGAAGGATGGTTCATGGGAAAAACGGGAGTTTTCAGTCAAAGAGCAAAACGACAGAATCCTAGAGCTTGAGCCCACGCAGGCGTCGACCTTCCATGGGCAGCCGTCACATGAACTCTTTTGACAGCGGACCAGGATCAATCACCGAGTCCTGCGGAGGAAAAGACAGTTTGTCTGCGTTATCTTTCATTTCTCTTTCTGAATTCCTTTGCACAAGATGCATTTTAGGTAGAAAAACTGGAGAGTTGAGGTCAACTATTAATCCATGGCAGCATCGTTTACGGTTTGCTGGTCTCCTCAATACCATCAATTGCGATGTACGTCTTCTAGTTCATCAGAAAAGAACTCATCAAGGTTCCCCAAGCTTTAAGCTACTTGGGGAAATCAAAGCTTAGTACTCCAACTGATTTTATTTTTTTTTTAATTCTCCCCTCCCTCTTTGCCAATGCCACTCCTAAGAAATGAAGATTACCCCGCAGAAAAACACGGCGCAGACCTGGGAGCAAATCTGCCGTAGCAAGAGAGCATCTACTCAACGCAGGAAATAAAAACTCGCCCCAGAAAATTACCGTCGGCGCTCACAGCCAACAGGCTGCAGACCACCACTGAACTCATACAACTCCCCGCTAACGAGATCCTGCCTCACCAAGGCACGGCTGGGAAATTGCTCGTTACCGAGCACGAAGCTAGAACCTGATCAAGGGGATTTCTCCACTTCCTCCCCTTCTGCAGACTTTCTGCAGCGCCTTCGATAAGCCAGGTAGCCTCTGAGCGTCAGATGAGCGGAACTATTTCTCTCCCGAAGCACGTACGCCATAAAAAGCCGCTGAGACTGCAGTATGTCCATTTCCTTCAGCTATCCTGAGAGTCGTACCACTCTGAACCTCGCTCTTGTCGAGCCGAATGCCCACGTGTCAGCTAACCTGTGCCTTGCAAACACCTTGCTTGGCTGAAAAAAACATCAGTTCATAAAATCAGGCTCTTCATATTGTGATGTACTGCCTGAATTCTAAAGAAAAAGAAAGTCACTTTTCAAAAACAAGTGCAGAAACACCGAGAGGAGCTTCACAACCTTCTGTCCAAGCCACCCCACACGCTGCAGTTCCTAGAGCCGAGCTTGCCACCTACCCCATCCAACGCTCCGAGAGAAAATCTCAATATCGCCTTCCAACTTTTCTTTGTTGTAGCTACAGGATGCAATTCAGCTTAACCAATCTTAGAGAGCTAAGAGCTGGTTGGAAACCAGCGCTGGCAACCCCAGGGTCCCTCCGCAGCTGACAGCCAGGTCCAGGAGCGTCCCCTTGGCGATGCCGGACGGAGATGCCTGCGGGTCCCTGCCAGCCCGGCCGGCCCCAAAGGCTGGTCGCGGCTTCAGCAGGTCAGGTCTGGTCCCCAAGGAACCCCCAGGTTAGGAATCCACATCAAATCACCTCCAGGATGTGCCTGTTTTCTCTCTCTCAGGGTTGCTGGGATTACTGGGTTACATTTGTATCTCTACATCTGAGTATCTAAAGTTAGACGAGCGGAGCACCATCGTTAGCTCAAACCCGGCTCGTCCCCATCGCCGCTCCGGCTATTACGAAATAAATCACTTACACGGACACGGTGATTAGAACGATGTCTTAATAACGCACCCATCGTTAGCAACAAGACCCTCCTAAGTCGCTCATTGCAATTTATTAATGAAAAATCAAGTAGGCAAGAGGAGGGAGGAAAACTCACACGGCAGCATCGTCTCCAAGGCACCAGCAAAGAACAACTCCAGAAGCTTACGGATCCCCGTCCGCACCGAGAGGTGTGACTAGAGCACGTCCTGACGGGATGCGGGATGCCTGCCTTGTTAAGCAGCCCTTTTCGTGCGGAGAAATGAACACGAAAGGTGCACAAACCACCGGATCGCTCGGGCTGCCAGCCCGAAAGTCGCGTTTCACCAGTAGGAGACAGTCTTTGAAGTTCGGAATAACAGATATGCCCCAGCTGCTTTCACTGCCCCTACAATAAAGAGACAGAATGACGCCAAGGAAGGAACGCCAAGAACAGGAAAATGTAAATAATAATGGAAACTTTCAGAATATGTTTCCAGATGTGTGTGTCTGAGGAGGGATTAAGCTCCCAAAACTAAAAAGGAAAGATAAGATGATGATCCTCGAGGTGTTTTCCAACCTTGATGATTCTATGAGTCTAGGTTCCTTTTTTTAAAAAAAAATAACTCTTCTCAACAAGGCTCTCGTGAAAAGGAAAGTAACAATCAGAATAAAAATATATATAATAAGAGAAGAAAAACTAAACTGTTGGCATGTTAAAATACATGAGAAATGCAGTGATCCAGAACAGCAAGAGAAGCCAAATGCAACGAGAGGAACCCCAACACTCCCAGGTTTGAGCGTATCAGGTTATAAAAATCACCCAGGAACAGCAAATTCCAGCAACGGCCGAGGACCGTCACCGCAGAGATACAGAGCAACCACCGGCAAAATGATCGGAACGGCAGAAGAGTACAACAAATATTTCTGTTCCTTAATTAAGAAAGAAACCAGATGGTATCGTCACGCCAGGGGAAACATTTCCTATCCCACACACCAGCGCAGGCAGATGTGAAACAACAGCTAACGGAGCCGGCCGGCGTGAAGTCAGGAGATCTCCAACTGCATCCCAGGGGCTCGACAAGAGCCGGGCAAGAAAAGCTCCGGAGGGTTGGAGAGGTTGGAGAGCGTTGGAGGACACGCCGTTGGGTCAATGTGCGAGCAGGATGACCAGGCTAACAACAAGCTATCGGTCCAGCTTACATCCCAGGAAAAAAAGGAAAATGCTGGTATAAAATCTAATTAGGAATTATAGGAAGTAAATAACCGATGTCTATTGATGCACAGGTCTTAAATCAACTCGATGTGTTTTGATTAAGACTAAGAGATTGGCTGCAAACTGTGGCAGCTCTGATGTAACATACTCCGAGCTCGGTAAATCACGTAACGTTATGAAGTATGATTTCTCAAGTAACTGGAATGACATTACATAACGTGGAATATATTAAACGGATTAATAATTGGCCGAGTGACAAGTCATAAAATCAACCTAGATCATCATTAATCACATGCTCGTACTGAAATCGCAGAAGGATCGCTTCTTGCGCCCTACATTACTCATCCTCCTGCAAGCCGTGAGCAACAGCCACTGCAGCTCGGCTCACGCCGACTCCGAAGGCTGCAGGTAGCGAAGGACACGAGATCTGGATCTTTTTACCAACGCGACTACAAGCAAAGACCTTGCACATCTTTACCATCAAACCCAGACTCGTGGCTGGGAACAGAGACTCTTGCAGATGGGATGCAGACGCTCGGTGTGAGAACAAGGGGGAAAAAAATGAAAGTAGCAGGTGGCAAGTCCAAAACCAACCAAGAGACAGCGGTTTCTTCTTCACACACAACCCAGCCGAGCGGTTTAGCTCCTTGCTGCAGGATGCTGTACATGCTAAACATTTGTGCGAGGCCAAGAAAGAGCGGCTGTGTCACAGAGCAGACACCCATGATGGTCACTGACAAGATGGCCATTATCTCCAGCTGGGAAAGCCCTGGAGATGTTGAACGGTCAGAGGCTGGAGAGCTGGAGAAGTGTTGTACAGGGTCTGCCCAGTTCTCACGTCCTTATGGAGGCTCCGCTTTTAGAAACGGGGTGCAGCTCCATCAACGCCATTCTTATCTTCTCACCTTAGACCAGAGCAAGCTGTGCGTTGGAAAAGACCTCGGTGACGGTGGACCACCAACCACACACGGCTCCCAGCAGCCCTGGATCATCCACATGCCAGATATAATTCCCTCAAGCTCTCCCATGTCCCACACATCTTCTTGTCCCAACCACAGAAGATTTTGCTCAGCTTTCCCAGGTCGTTACTACGCAACCTGTCTACAGACCACCACCCACAGCCCATGACTCACAGTACGGAGCCGGAGGAGCTGGATCTTGGCTTTCCACCCCAAAACATCACACCTTGAAGCAATAACAAAAGACACTTTACAGGTGCACAAGCTTTTGATTTAAGATAGAGAGAGATCTGGGGGACAGATAAAAGAAAGAACTACCCATAGATAATCTATATATCAACAGCCCAGGATATTTTTTCCCTTTCATCAGAAAGACTTTTAATTAGTAGGAATACGCACTTAGAAATTTCCAACGTTAAAAGCCCCCAGCCCTTTCACTAGAGCTGGCACTGACTGGTGACCTCTGCTCTTCTGCTTTCTTTCCCAAACCCCCTATTCAGCATTTCTTGCTCAAACTTCCCCTGAATGGTTTGAACTGATTTGCTTTACGTATATCCACGCTTCTCCCCCCAACAAAGCATCAAAGTTGGGTTGTTCTCTGCAACCCACCGGAGCAAAAAGAAGAAATATCCCCGACAAGTCGACGGATTGGACCCTGTGACGCTGAGGGCAAGAAGTGGGTTATCCATGATCTCGTTAAGCATATCCTCTGAAGCTGCTCTGAGCGAGGTTCAGACCAGATAACCTCCTGGCACCCCTTCCACCTGAACAACCCCGTGTGGATTCAGCGTATCAGAAGTTCTCGTTACCGGATGTATTCAAACACACGCAGGAGCGCCTGTCGTGCTGCTGAACCCATCAGCCTTTCCACCCGTACGCCTGCTTTGAAATTCTACCAACTAAATCAGCGGAGAGTATAAGGAAGCCAAAATCCACCATGGTGTTTAAGCTCAAAGTCAACTGCTTTTATATTTTTGAGTAAAATCGATTCACTCAACCATTCCAGCCCTTCCAGCCACCACAAGAACCAACTTCCTGCCATCCCTCAGCCCAGCTAGGATGGGGTTTGCCCTTTCATCTTTAGCTTCCTATAATATTTTTCAGCTCCTCCAAGTCACGCGTTTCCTACAGAATCTTCAGCCGCGGACCTACAGGGCATAAACATTTTGTGAGCGAGTTCTCACGCAGCAAGCCACCGCAGCACCTTTGAAGTGGCCATCACTTAGCGTGTGAACCATGAATCTTTCAATGCCCCCCTTGTTAGATTTTTCTTCAGGCTCTGAATATTTTATCAGCGACGGCTTAATATTAAAATGCCTCAACAAGGGGCCGTGGAGCCGGGACCAGAAGCACCATTGCTCCCTTCGCTTGATGTCTGGGCTCCAGAGCGACAGCGCGGAGACACCACGGCTCTGGGTTTGTCTGACCTTGGTCCACGCTGTGGCCGTAGGATCCTCTCCTGTCTTTCTGCTGCAACAGTTTGTTCCATTTAACCTAGGGAATCAGAGCTAATAAACTACACTTGGCTGTAAGAAACAAGGGGAAGGAGGATTTAATGTTTTTTTTAAGTTGACAAAATCCATCGTTTATTTACTTGTTTTTCATTGCCATGCTCTGTATTAAAAGGCCACACCAGGTAGCAATAATAAAAAGAAGAGCTTTGCTACGGGAGGCAGCAGGATCTCCCCTTTCTCCCTGCTTACAAGCAACATGCAGCACCAAATCTTTTTTTTTTTGCAACTCCTCCAAACTCCAGGGCTGTCGGGCCAGCGCAAATGCTGGATATTTAATCTCCCTGGAGTGAAGACGTTCAGGCAAGAGTTTCAAGGCAATTCGAATTCCCACTGCACTCCCCCCTCGTCCCACGAAAATCCTCGTTCAGGTTCCCTTTAAATCTGAACTTACACACATTTTGGGGCATCTGGAAAGCCTGTTTTCCTCCTTATCTACTTTTTCACGTACTCCTGCCTGATTTATCCCCAATACCGAATAAGTGTTGCAGGAGACAAGAGCAAAAAGCCGTTTTGCAAGAAGGCTACATCTGTTTGCCAGTTAACTGTCGCAAATTAAAAGGTCAGAAAAACAATCGCTGTATTTGGAAAGAATAATTTTACACAACTGAGACCTCAACAACAACAACAAAACCAAAAAAAAAAAAATAATAATTTAACTTTGTTCCAGTAAAGCGAGTTGTCTTATCTACCCAGGAGGAAGTTTAATAAACAGCCTTCTGTACTTCTAAGGTTTTGAACGCCTGCCAGGGTTTGCAGGGATCGCGCTCGCCCCAGATGAAACTCCAGGGCTCTAACTGAAAAGCGGAAAGTGCAGGCTACGTTTTAAAAGAAATCTGAATTAGAAATTGATTGCATTTGTTCGTTTAGGTAATCGATATAACGACGCCAAAGTGACATCTGCAGAGTGCTCCTGCTGGTACCAAGACGGGTGAATTATCCCGTCGGTTCCCAGAGCCCACGGTCCTCCTCCACAGCACGGAGCCGGCGTTCGGAGCCCTGCCAGGCGTCTGCTGAGTCGAGCCCGGGGCAGCTCCAGGGGGAAACACCTGGGCTCGTCCTCCAGCCAGCGCTGCTGGAGCCGGCCAGGGAGAGGAGAGAGGCAAAAGTGGCTCCGAGGTTGGGGTAAAGCAGCAGCAAGGGCATTTTGTGGATTGTTGTTCGACCCTCCTGGTCTTGATAGACTGTTTGGCCATCATCCTTGGGGATACTTGAAGGATTGACAAGGCCAGGCTGAATTTCACCACCACATGCCCCAAAATTTGTGGTTTGACCCACCGAGAACCAAGCAAGGAGGCCAAGGTGAGAGGGAGGGTTGGTAGGTCCCTAAACCCCAACTATTGTTAGGTGGCACCTAAGAAGAAGAGTTCAACGGAAAGGAAAAGCTGTATTTGGGTGTTCAACACCACGTAGAAAAGAACATTTCAGCAGGTCTCACACGTCCATGAACGCTCAACCTGCCACCCATCTCCTACACCATTGTTGGCTCCTCTTCCCTCACCCACCTCATCGCAACACAAAGCTCCAAGTTCCAAAATTTGAGTATTTACGCAAATTGCTGTAATTTTGAACCAACTCAAGATTTCACAAGTGCCGTGAAGCCACAATAGCACCTCGCTGGGAGACATCCCCAGCTGGACCACTCCACGAGCTTCAGGCAGTGGAAATCACACACCTGAAAATCTCTCCCTGGCCATGACTTGACCATCGTCAGCTCTGGGGAACACTGAACCTGCCGCAGGATCCTGCAAAGAGAAGAAATCTGGAAGCTCTTTAGCAGACGACACTTTCCGAGGGTGCTTCAGGCATCCCTGCGGCCGTCCACACGAGCAGGGATCACGGTTTGCACGAAAAGAAAACCCTCAAAGCAACCAAACCTGAAGCATTTTTCTATCTACGCACAACCCAACACCCCAGGTGCCCGCTCACCGCATTTCGCCAAATTAATCTCCTGCCTGCTCCTTGCCAAAGGAATCATCAGATTTATGTCCAAAACCTCTCAAGTCATTAATAGCTTTAACTGCACTTTTTATATTAGTTTTTAATAACTTCCTGATATAGATTAGATCCAACTTCATTCCTCCCTCACTGGCTGAAGGCGAGCTCCACGAACACCCCGATTTCTGGAACGACATCCACATTCTCTGAATATTTGGTTTCTCTCACGAAGGTAAATTTGGTTTCCAGCCAAATGAGATAGAAATAATTATTTACACAGCTCAGTACTCCCGCCGTGCTCAGGTTCCTCTTCTTCCAAAGCCTCACCGTTATCATAGAAAGCGTCTCCCATCATTTTGTCCGACCAACGCCGAAGGGTGAGAACCGCTTGCTTGCTCTCAGCTCTTTGGAGAGGCTGAAATCGCACGACGGGCTCTACTTAGAGCCATACAATAATTTAGGTTGGAAAAAAAAATATATGAAAATTTTATATTAATTTTTATGCTCATCGAGTCCAACCACCAACCCAGCACTGCCCAGTCCACTACCTGGAGGTACCTGGGAGTAACCCAGGAGAGACGATCTCGTGCGGAAGAGGGACCTGCTTGAAGAGCTGTGCAGATGCTGATTCCACGCGCTGGAAAGACGATGAGTGTTTGAAAGTGGAATTTAAGCTGTCACGGGTTCCCTGTTCCAACAAAAGCAGCTCCTACCACACTTTAAAAATAAATCGCTAATCTCAGATCTCCTGCAAAGAACAATCTTGATGGTAGGAACGCGAGACTGGCTTTTAATTCTCTCCTACCTTTTTTTCCTCTCTACGCAAAGCCGCTGACGATGATCACACGATGACAAATGGGTTTGTCCGGTACCATCACAAACTGTCCAAGTAAACCCAAAGTGATGCAGAAATATGCGACACACAGGCACGGCGGCGGCCTCAGCCCGTCACGATCGCTCCACCAGCTGTGCGCGGGATTACGAGTACGTGGTACGGTACTTTAAACTGTTTACTTTCTTACTCTCCATCATTAAAATGTGCTTAACAACCAGCACCAGCAGCCTGGGACAGATGTTCTTGCCTTTTTCTTCCACAACAAAATGTCATTTAAAAAAGACTAATGGAGGAGGAGATCATAAATAAAATCTCTTAAGGATATTGTCTATAAAACGACAGAATTTTCATTAATATATGAACACAGAAGGTGTACTAGAGCCCAACAGTGAGAACTTTGCTATTAATTCGTATCTTTTCCAGTTCTTCATCCCCCTTGTCTCACATTTTTAACTCCAAAGATGCTTTATCATCCTGGCATCAGAACAACGACGGGGGGAGGCGTCAGACATTGTGAAATTCTAATTCTCTCAATTTCAGTGAATTTAGAATTTCAGTTGCATCGTTTCACGAGGGCCTGGGTCATGCTGAGTCAAACCGAAGCGTAAGCTGGAGATGCAAAGCACTCCAACACAGCTCCACATCGCTAACCAAATCATCCCTGTTCACAGCCCCGCAATCTCAGATCTCATCACCTTCACCGAATCCAAACCGCCGCACAGCTCGTTACATCCAGAAGCAACTCCGACGTTTCCAAGAAGCTGACTCAACAGGTTTATTTAAAAAAATAAAGCCAACAAAATAATTTTAGGATATTCTCCTTCAGCATCATATCTTCACGATTAAATATTTTGGGAGGATGAAAGGGGAAAATGGAATGGAGACGACGTTCTGAAACAACCGCCGCTTCAAGATTTGAAACCTGCTCCTCTCATTACTCACATCATCATATTTGTGATTTTTATACAGTGCAGATAGCTGAGATAAACAGGATATGAACAGGAAAGTACTGTGCTTGCTGTAATCCCTGGCTGACAATGAGATAACCCAAAGCAGATTAATAGTAAGAAAATAATATACTGGAGTTATAACGCCAGATATTATGGAACGGCATAAATCCATTTATGCGTAATGTAAGAATAACGCAGATACAGAAAGAAAACCCAGTAGTAAAAAGGTAATTTTGAGGACTCTAATAAAAAAAAAATAAAGCAAAGCCTTCATCACTGCGATGTTAGTGCACACTGAGACCTAACGCTGCCCGAACAGTTCCATTGCACGTTTATATTTTTAATTATTTCTAAAAAAAACACTGAGATTTTCTCAAAAGCCAAATTACTTAAAGTGGCAAGAACATTTCTAGGAGGTTTCATCAAAGCCGGGAGCGAGGATGGGAAGGGGAAGGAAATTCCCTGTACGAGTGTATCCAACGCACAGGTACCAGCAGGGACGGGGGCCGTCAGAGGCAGCGTGCAGAGTACAGTCAGAGCTTTTAAGGTGACATGTTATCAGCCTGAACCCCTAACCGGTGCTTTAGAAATAAAGGATTACCAGGGCTCTGTTTATACAGAAGAGCTGCAGTGAACTTTAAAGCATTACAGCCGCTTTCTCTTCTATTTATGCTTTCTTATTAAAAAAAAAAACCACAACACTGTAAGTTTATCTGTATTTATAACTCCAGCTATTTGAATGCTTTGTCTGAGCTGATTCCCAAAGGAAGTTAAATATTCCCTCCCCCTGCTTTCATGCACTACTTCAGCTTCAACATTTCGCCGACAACGCTGCAGAAGGCGAGCGAGGGGATGCCAGGGGCGGACACAGAACCACAGGATGATTTGGGTGGGAAAGGGCCTCAAAGCCCACCCAGTGCCACCCCCTGCCACGGGCAGGGACACCTCCCACCAGCCCAGGTTGCCCAAAGCCTCATCCAGCCTCTGCCACTCCTGCAAACCACCGTGATGGCCACGTGCACACAACGGGACTGAGATGCCAAGGACAACCGCTTCACCTGCTCCCCTGCTGGCGCCCACTGCCAGACCAGATCCAATAATCACCATTTCTCACCAAATTCCTGTCCTGGGCTATAAACTGGCCTGGGCTGGGCACTGGGTGGAAGAGCAGCTCCAGAAGCGGGGGCTGTATAAAGGAAACAGACAACTGGAACAGAGAAGTCAAGGGTTAACCAACGCTTTTCCCTTTCTCCGCTGCAGCCTCAAATAGCTCGTGAAATCTCCCACCACCCGGCTACGCTCCTCTAAGCCTGTTTTCCAGTAATTTTAGAGAAAAGGGATTCCAGCCGCAGATGCAGTGTCAGTGTTAATACACGTCCTCCCACTCCTCCGCTCTCGCATCCATCCTGTCCTACCGTCGGTCCTGAGCCACCCTGAAAACACAGCATCGCGCTTGTTTCCCACGTGCCATCAGAAGAGGGCACGGGCAGGGAAGGAAAAAAGATTTTTCAGAAGCAGAGGACTGTAGCCATGCAAGTTGAATGTAATATTATATAAGAGGGGGGGAAAAAAGCTGTTTATAAACTGCTTCAAGTCAGTACATCAAAATGTGTTTTCTGCAAAAAGCATCTCTTGGAGAAAAATCCAGATCCTGCGGGCAAACCAACCCCTTAACGTTCCTCCCATCCATCAATCCGGAGCCCAAGCTCCCCGCTGCTCTGCTCCTTCCAGGGAAACCAGCTCCAACAACAGAGGCTTTGGCTGAGAATTTCCACCTGTGGCTAGTGGCAACGTGAACAAGCCTTTTTGCTGCGAAGCTCCTCAAACCAGTCCCAAACCACTGCTTTTCCTTTCTGGAATGAAAACCAGATGGTAAACAAATCAGAGGACAGTTATCGGAACAGTTGCTGAGACTCATCATCTCTCTTCATCATCCAGCTGAAAAATAACTGCTTTCCCATTCATCCTCCCCACTCAGCTCCGTTTATTGGTTTGCAATAGCGGGGAATTTCCTCCTCCCTTTCCAATAGCAACTCGGTAACCACAGCGCATTGGGTGATTTCTTTGACAATATTCCTTTGAAGCGTCAACCGAAAGGGGCTGGAAATGAGAAGCAGCTACACTGGAGGTGGTACGACGACGCGCTCCGCCGTAGAAACTTCAGCGAAGATCCCGTCTCCCGAAATAACTCCTCGGTGCCTCCGTTGGAGGGGAGAGGTTGATGTACCCTCTTCTGACAAAGCAGCTAGCAGCAAAGCGAAGGATTCACAAGTGTCACCTCCAATTTCCATTCAAAACCTGTACAACACGCAGCCTCCAAATCGCTTTGATCTACCAACGAGCAGCACGTTCGGTGGGTAAAGCCACCTTAAAGAAACCGCCGGGTACGTACAACGTGCCCAAAACCAGCGAGGCTGAGCTCTCTGCATCCCCAACGGATGCTCCTCCCTGGACCCCCCTGGCAGATGCCTGCAGGACCATCAAAGCTTGGCTGCCGGGGTCTGTTTAATTGCAGAGCCTTGTCCCAAAGCGGAGGGGAGCACCACGGCACGTTCGGGCAGAAGACCAGGGTGGAGAAGAAGCACCCTGAGGTCTCCAGGAGTCCGCAGGTCCTGAGCCTGGCACAGGAACTCCTCCATGGAGCCCAGAAATTCTGATCATTTCCAATCATGCTTCATTCAGGTAACTAGAAAAGGAGCATAAAGGAAAACCCAGGTCTCAACTAAAGCATCCATCGTAACGAACCCCCAGATTGCTCCAGCAAGAGCACTCCAGCTGCCATCTCCCGAACAGAAACAACCAGCAGGGAGAGAACATTGCAAATCCAGCAAAACACTTCCCCCTCCCTCTCTTCTATGCATTAACCCAAACCATCTCCCAACCCATCAGCACGACCTCTCGATGCCAACGCCACCTACAAGGGGGTTTGCTGACCACGCGCTCCCCTTCCCGTCGCGTGCGCGGCGCTGTGACGAGGTTGTTACCGCTAATTGCAGCGGCAAAACAACCTGAGACGGCAAACGCGGGCATAAAGCAGAAGGGAAATTTAGAATTTAGGCAAGCTTCCTCCCGCTTGGGTTTCTGCAGGTGTAAAATGGGAATTACTGATGCAGACGCCTTTGGCGGAGCGCTGCGGGCTTCGCCTGCTGCACCTTGTAAAGCATCGACGTCTCCTGCGCAAGCGACTTTGGGAAACTGTCATAAATCTGGAAAAGGAAATTACATGAATCCAAACAGATGGTTAATCAAAAGGTTAGCTTCTGGTTCTGCAGCCAGAGGAAACAGATTTTTCTTCAGCAAAAATAAATCATATCACTAATATAAACACCAGTGGCTTCAGTCAAAATAATAATAGTTCAGGTCAATCTGGATTTAACACCTTCAGCATCACGCCGCTAAGCTCAGCATTCCTGACTGTGAGCCTTAAAATCATTTCAGTCGTTACACGTTTCCCAGGGTCTCACGCTGGTTCTGCAGCCGCCTCCCAGAGCGACGCGGGCGAGCGGCTCAGCAGCATGGACCCCGCTCACGTTCCCAAAACATAAAGAAGGGCACTTGTGTTTCATTTCGGTGGCAGGATTTTCATTTATCAGCAGCCCAAACTGCTGGACTATCACTTAACCCCAAGAGCGGGCTGGGGAAGCGCTTTGGGGTTTGTTTTCTCGGTGGGTTTTCTCCCCAAACGCACCAACCTGGAAGGCACGGCACCAACGCCGCGCCACGTGCCAGCAGAGCGCTGGGAAGGACCGGACGGAACAAGGGATGGTGCTAAATCAGCTCTTCGGAGGTGAGCTTTAGATATAAAATTTCCATGGTTACCTCCACGCAAGTTAGCAGAGACGGGACCAAGCACGTATTTTTCCATTTAGAAGTATTTAAGAGATTTTTTCCATTCTTGCCTCAAAGTATTTCATGCCATCAGCCAGTGTTTTTCTGATCATACACATTACCTATTAAGCCTTACCCAAAACTTCATTTTATACTTTTGCAGTTGACAGAAACGGCATTAGAGACGGGTACGATGAGAAGACACACGCCTGTATGAAATATCCCGCTAATCCTGACAGCTAGCAGAGTCCCAGTGGGAGTGCAAGGCAACAGGGAAGTATTTACTCTTTCTACCGCACGAAACAGCTGTTGGATCAACCAGATTTTTCCAGATGGTAGAGGAGATGTCAGGGATCATCCCTGCATTGGTAACCATCACCAACACCTACACAACTGCCGTTAAATTATTATATTAATGATTCTTCTCATGACTGAAGGCTCAAGCTGAAGTTTTCAATCCAAAGAATAAAATCTGTAAGATTATCCAAAATTAAAATGTTTTCTGCTCAGTATGGAAAAACTCTTACGTGGAAAGAATATTTGTATTTTTAATGAAATACCCAAGGTTGTAGGATGTGGCTTCTGGGGGGAAATAAACAACAACAGAGGTGCGGCAAGTCTACGAGCTGCAGACCGACGTGAACATCACTCTGCTCTCAGCTCCGTCACCCGGCTGAGCAGCAATCACACCACCTTCCTACTTCTGCAACAGGAAATCATGAGAAATAGACTTTTATAAGCACCTTTGAGATTTATTTTAAACACTACACCAAAAAAGAGAAACACCTTTCCAATACCACTTGGAAAGCCAACCGGTCCATCAGGAGGAGACATTCAGTCCAGCGAAATGGGTCCAATCCATCATGACCTGTGCTCCCTGGATATGGCAAAATGACAACCAGATCCACACGATGGATTTTCTTTCCATCCAACAGTCAGCCTCGCTTTCCATCACACACCCAAAAGAGCCAAATCCTAACAGCCTCCGTTCTGCTGCTCCTCAGATACCCCCATCTTGTCCGTCCTTCCTGGGGCGTTAAAATAATCCCCGTAAATGTGAGTCAGAGCAGAAAGATAATTCACTGACAAGGTCTCGGTCCCATCTGACTGGGACTCTGGGTGTGTTATAATGGAATTAAGATACAGAAAATGAGTTACACACCCCTGTTATTTGCAGTCCTACTTATCTTCCTCAAACTGCCAGAGGCATCCTAATCCCCAGTTTCAAGAGAATCATTTCTTACAAAATGAAAGGAAAGCAATTTTCAAAGCCATCCCACCTGGCAGGAGCTTGGACGCCGCGTGCACCGGGAGCGTGGGTTGGGCTCACCGGACCAACGCCGTCCCCAGCACGGGTCAACGCCAGGCTGCCCTTGGTCTCCTGCAGCAAAAAACCAACGAGCTCAAATTTGATTTCCATCAGCTTTGCCCAGCACCACAACGAGCGCACGGTGCGGGGGCAGCCAGATGTGCCCCACAGCTGCCGTTGGGGAGCAATACCCAAACCCTGGGAGGAGATCCAGTTGGGAACACAAGAGTTGCGAGTGGATCAGCCAGTCCATTCATCCCCATCCTCCCTTCGGATCTGCTATTTTAGCTCTGCCATCGCCGGGCACGTCGCCAAGAAACAGCAAAGACGATTTAATTTCTGCAGGAGCCGTAGGAAAACTGCAAATCTGGGATATTAGAATAAAGACATCATCTTCTTTGTGACTTCTGCCACAGAATCCACGGACACGACATGAAGATACCTGTCACTGAACCGTTTCTTTCCCCAATGTTATTACTCAAGTAAAACTACAACAGATCGCCAGGACCTGGTAGAGGTTTCAACCATGGAAACACGCCCTTAAGTTAAAAAAGATTTCCATAAAGTTTTACAAAGTGTCTTTCTTTTAATTTGGACACTGTAAAATGTAATTTTTCCACTTCACTACACTTTGAGAAGCAGATGCAGATAAATAGTGATTTTTTTTTAAATACTCTACTGAACAGTAGTAGATGCAGAGTAAACGGAACTATTTTTAGTTCCCAAAGAAAAGACATTGCAAAGCAATAATATATGTAAAATACACTTCAAAAAAGGACTTTTTTTCATATAAACTTTAAACAAGAGTGTGATCAAAACCATAGAGGAATCTAAAAATAGCTGGCCATGGAAAACACTAAACAGAGAAGCAGCCCTAGAGCATTTGTTAAATCCCAGGATGGTTTGGGTGGGAAGGAAACTTAAAGCCCACCCAGTGCCACCCCCTGCCATGGGCAGGGACACCTCCCACTAGCCCAGGTTGCCCAAAGCCTCATCCAGCCTGGCCTTGAACCCCTCCAGGGATGGGGCATCCACAGCTTCTCTGGGCAACCTGGGACACTGCCTCACCCCCCTTCCAAGAAAAAACTTCCTCCTAATATCTCATCTCCATCTCCCCTCCTTCAGCTTCAAACCGTTCCCCCTCGTCCTGTCCCTGCACCCCCTGACCCAGAGCCCCCCCAGCTCTCCTGTAGCCCCCTTTCAGCACTGGAAGGTCTCCCCGGAGCCTTCTCTTCTCCAGGCTGCACACCCCCAACTCTCTCAGCCTGTCCTCGCACGGGAGCTGCTCCAGCCTTGGACCATCTCCGGGGCTCCTCTGGCCCCGCTCCAGCAGCTCC
>WKFP01013902.1:0-14001 GCA_011057875.1 Pterocles orientalis
TCATTAAGTACCTCAGCTTTTTCTATGTCTAAAGAAGCCAGCTCCCCGTTACCTTTCATCAGAAGGGGAACACTCTCCTTGGCCTGTCTCCTCCTGCCTAAGTACCTGTAGAACCCCTTCTTGTTAACTTTCACATCCCTTGCCAAGTTCAGCTCCATCTGCGCCTTGGCTTTCCTAATCCTATCTCTGCACACACGGACAACAGCCCTGTATTCTTCCCAGGCTACACAACCCCTCTTCCACTTCCTGTACATTTCCCTCTTGTCCCTCAGTTTAAGCTGCAGGTCCTTGCATAGCCATGATGGTCGCCTGCCTCCCCTGCTTGACTTTTTTTGCTGGGGTATGGAGAGCCGCTGCGCTCTCAAAAGGGTGTCTTTAAAGAACTGCCAGCACTGTTCTGCACCCATGCCCTTAAGAACAGTTTCATGACAAGGCTTATAGATTTATTGCACTACATTCAAAGTACACAATACAATTTCAATTTTTTACAGTAAGTATCTTTTACATAACCACAAAAAACATCCATGTATAATCTACTTACACTAAGATTAAATTGCTTAGGACTCTCTCATCCACCTGAAGTCCTCCAAATTTCTCCAAATAAGATGACTGCCATGGATTTCATTTCCTCTTTCTGCATATTTGTGTTGCAGATTTTTGAGGCACCCTCAAGTGTGTTTCTATATATTTCACTGCATGGGTGAAGGAAGAACCAGCATGCCAGAGATCAGAAGAAGCATTTTTCATAGTTCACTGGTAATCAGCAAAGTTCTCAAGCTTTTCTTAAAATTTTTGGGGTAATTGAGGAGCCCCAGGATGTCCAAGGAGACTGTCACACCACTGGATGAGTATAATTGCTCAGTCAGTTATTACAGTGGTAATGATTATTGTTGCATTGGTATGTGCAGAAAACAGTGATTAAGGGCAACGTGAGAATATTTTCAACGTGAAGAATGTTTTCATAGACAGGAAGATCTGCTTGATCTAACTTGAACTCTAAGCTCAGCTAAAACAAACTGTGTTCCTCAGGGCATTGCAACAAACAGATTATCATCAAATCAAGACACTTGGCAGCCAGGTTCAGATTACAGCTGCTTCTTGTGCTGACCGGCACAGTCACCGTGACCTCATCTTCCCCCTGTTTTAATATATCCTCACATTGTCTCTTGTCTCGTACGTAACACTAACATTCCTCCGGGCAGAAACCACCTCCTTCTTCTGTGTTTACAGAACCAGCTTGCCTAGTGACTACCACAGCATAAATAACAAGAAAGGTATGCATCCGGTCATGACTTACGGCAGAGAGTTGAGCCATCACTTCAGTTAAATATCTGCATTATCGAAGTCAATGGTAATTTTTATTCTTGAGGCTAGAGCTTTTCCGATTGTATCATCATGATTGATATCTTTGTAGTACAAATCCTCTTTCACATAAAAAACTTTTTTTTAGTCACCCATCAACTCTGATAGCTTGCAGTTATTACCACAATGACAAAAAATTGAAATATGAGTAATGTTTTCAGTGGCACTTTTGCCCAATATTCTATTGCTATCAAGTACTTCTTCCAAACCTGGCGGCACACAAAGTCACAGAATTTATATTTTTGGCAGATATCCATCAAAAGATTACTAAATGACATCTACTTTTGTTCGTGCATGGCACACGTGGGACTGACCTCTGCCGTGTTCTGTAACCGCTCGCTGATGACGAGACATCAAACCGCACTTCTGCAGAGCTGCAGAAAACCAGCATGCTGCTACAGGAATTACAAAAGAGATCAGAAATTATGGGATACTTACCAAATTAACACAGGCTTCTAAGACATTTAATCAGACTCAGATAGCTCGGATAGCTCTCTGATACCTTGTGAGAAATTTGGGAGATCTTTAAGTCTTTGAAATCTGATGTCATGCTACCATTCATGGATGCATGCAGGATTTTTAAGGACTACTGACTAAGATTGCTTATTTTGTTTGCGGGATTTTTAACTTACATGATTGGTTTCATACATAAATCCCTTTCAAACAAAGGTGCCCTCATTCTATGAAGTGAACCATCTGGAGTTCTGCCTTTTTTTTTAATCCACACTATTAGAGGTCAGGCAGAGGCAAGTGTTCAGGGGAGGATTTGTAACAAACTAAAAAAAATGAGAAATACATATTCAAACAGAATCTAATAAGAAAAGAGGACTTCTCATCCACAAAATTAAATTCCATTATTTTACACAAAAATAAACCATTAATTATTAAATAGATATTGGTTGGTTAAATCTGGGTTATATACAGAACAGTTATGGCAGTGAGAGTAGTGCTACAGAGCAGTACTACAGAACAGCATTTACTGGCACCGTGAAAATTATTCCAACCTGCAAAACTCTTTTAATTGAGTTAATGTTTCTGAAGGAATATTTGTTTCAAACATAAATTTTCTGTTAAAGCATAAATTTTAAAAGGTAGCTGTGTTTCAGAGCAGCAGTAAGAATAGAAGTTCACTCTTCCAGTCATTTATTTTGTAACAATCATTTAATTTCATATTCTGCTATGTTTGACAACTGCCACTACTGTGATTACTGAGAGGAAATATGAAATAACTCTGAAAATGATAGATCAGGTTCACTGTCAGTCCAGTTCTGCTGAGCTCAGCAAGGAGGAAAAGCTGCCCAATAACTTTTCCAGTGCAGCCACTCCTAGAGGCCATTCTGACTTGCACTTGCTGGCAAAAGTCCCTAAAGGACCATCTGCCAGCAAGAACAGTGGGTGGAAAAAAATCATTCATGTGCACACGCAGGTACTGTCAAGTCCTTCCTAGTTCTCAAAACCTTCAAAAAACAGAAGCTACCACAAGCAATATTTAAGACTTCAGTATGCCAACTTTACCTGCTCTGGATTCCTCAAGACAGAAACACTTCACCAGATGAGACAAAGACAGTCTACATAAAAACAGGAGGAGGAGAAAACTGAACAGATAAAATAATTTATTTTTTATATTCAGAATATTATGGTCAACATTACCAAGCACTGCAGGTTAACTATACTGACAAGATATGTCTATGAAAGGCTTATTGGGATGGCAAGGGAAGAAGTGTCAAATACACCTAACAGATGAGTGCACACTAAGCTCATAACTTCAATATTGCTGCTACAGGTCTATTTATTTAACTTAACTAGTATAGAAACCCATAACAATCTTAAGGCATTCAATACAGAAGACATATGGCAGAGCAGCCTACGTTTCAATGGTATAACATGATGTTTCCCTCAATCAGATTTGAAAAGTGGCAGATCAAAGAAAAAACATTTAAAATTAAACGCAAGACTCTATTTTAATTTGAGGAAAACAGAAAAAAAAGCATATACTGCAAACACACATATATATATATATCTTTCCATATATACATTGCAGTTAGAGCTTCATTGGCTTGGCCTGTCCTGTTACGTGCACCCATTCCCACCCTCACAATTTTGTTTTTCTGTAAAATGCACCCTTGAAGGCATCAGCTTGTACAGAAGGGCAACAGCTGTTCTCTTCTGGGTCAGAGCAGATGCAGTACGTATCTCCAGAGTTGTCTGTATATGATGCTTTCTCAAGAATACTCATAAGGCTTATTTTTTTTTCCTTCTTCCTTTGCTATTTCTACTGAAAGCATGGCTATGCATGTTTCTGGCACGATTAGGATTTTCTGCCTCTATGGTACTGGCTAAGGAACAAGGTGATCCTAAACGAGTTTTACTATTACAGTATTACTATTAACGCCTCATCTTTCTTCCCCTTCCCACTATTCATCTCTGCCTCCATCTCACTATTCATCACATATTTTTAAGTGACATATAACATTTATATTATACTCAGACATGGAAATCTTCACTTAGCTGAAATCAGTGATAGTGACTTCAGTGAAATGTTGGGTTTCATTCGGGTTTACAGTGGCTTGGGTTTTGTTGATACCAATGACTCCTTCACTCCCATTTCCATGCACTTCTACAGCTGTCTGCCTGAAACAGCAGTTCAGCTGCTTCTTTTGCACACTGATACTCCAAAACTCATCCTGTAAACCAAGAAGACTTTTCCTGTAACTAACATTAAACCAGTAACATTTTATTCATTCATGTGCTGCTCCTGTGAAAATAAGTCAATGGCTGGGGTCAAAGCGTGGAACAGATCTCTGCAATGCAGCCTCATGTATAAGCAGAGTTTCAGCACACAGACCCTAGATAACCAAGCTAACAGCACAAGCAAAATATAAATACAAAGGAGGAGAAATACTGTCATAAGGGAAACAGTAGAAAATAATGAACTCTATCAGTGTGAAACCAGCAGCAACGTGGATTGAAAAGTTTTATTACTTGCAGGCAAAGCACAAGTCACTTTGTCTTGCAGCTTCTTTTACCTTGCATTCCTCAGAAGTGTTCAGCTCAAAGCCAGTATGAGATCTGCCCTGAACTTGTGTCAGATTCCTCCACAAGCTGCAAGAAAACACACACTTGCACCACCCCCAGCAACTCAGATTATTCCAAACAAGAAACCCCTATACGTTTACTATGAGGTTCAATGATAGAGGTACCAAGTTCACAGTGCACTTGGCACGGTCACTGCACTGTCGGCTGTATGACTAGGACAGGTGAAGTACACAGGCCACAACAACAACAACAACAGAAAGAAGCATCGGCATTAATCTAGCAGCAGCCTCCCCACAGGTCTTCCAGTGTCCTCTGTCCCATCAGACAGCACAAGTCACCAGCCACTGGACAGGACCGGGGCAGGAGATAACCTTGAATCAATTTCTTCCAAATAGACCTTCAAACTATTCCCAGCCATTCAGAACTCATCAGCCAAGCCTCAATTTAAAAAACAAATAAACAAACAAACAAAAAGCCCCCCCCAAAAACCCCCACAACCAAGAAACCTCCTTACAGCTAAGCTTTCCATTCAACTTAGATTGATCCATTCGAATGTTTTTTCATAGTTTTGAGGTTGAATACTGTCCCATCGTGCTCCCCCTGACATAAATTGGCAGCCTTTGCTTCAGCACTCCTACAAAGTTAAGCGAGCTCACACTGAAACACCTTCCTCACAAAATTACAATGATGTTGGTGTAGACATTACTAATAAAAATATCTTGGCATTTTCCAAAAACAGCTGTTATCCAGAACAAAAGTCTTCATTCAGAATTTATCTCTACTGTTCCCATTCTAGAGAACAAAGATGACCTTGTTCTCCCAAACTGGTCACAAATCGCCAGAATACATTGTATCATTCTCTCCTACTTAATTAGAAAAATAAGCCTTTTTTTTTTTGCAAACAACAGAGCAATATAAATGTCACAATGTCATTCAGCACTCTGCACATATATCCACAGACAGCATCTGGTAGATAATGTTACAGCAAACTGTCTAAATTCCAGCCATCTTTGCTCTAAGACTCCAGCTAATATATCTAATTTTTTTTTTGCCTGGAAGTTCAGAACAATTTCCTTGGAATTTAATCACAGCTTTTTTCAATACAGATAAATTTTAATCCATCCCCTAATTCTTATTAAAGTGCTTATTAAGATGCATCTGTCCTTTTTTTTAAAAAAAAAAAAAAGTTTTATTTTTCTTGAAGCACATTCTCAAGTATTTTAAAAAAGAACACATTTTCTAATTTTCTTCATTTCCCTAGAAGAGCCCGAAGTATTTGACCAAGTAAAAGAAAGTCTAAAAAAATTCACAGATTCATGGCGAAACAGCCATTAAAGTACAGGAAAAATTCTCTATCAACTCCAAATGTAAAGCAGATGAGCCAAAGAAAGAAAATGCAAACAGTACTTAAAAGCAAACAAACCTTCTCTTTGTCCCAGAAAATCTCAGAATTCTAGGGTCTCAGTATTTATTCTGTTAACTTTGAATTTGCTGTACCTGCATACTAAAGTAGAAAAAACTCTTTTAAAAATTTAGATTCCATCAACCTCGCTATTCTTGAATTGCTAGCTCTTACTAGGCTTCCTGGGAACAGAAAAATGACAAAAACAACCAACCACTTTACGTGGGGTTTTGTGGCTAATCTGATAGCTTGACTTTTATGAAAACTCAGCCTATTTTTGAGTTAGGTTTTTATGGAACGCAGAGGATGACAGGTACCTGTATTGTATCTGTGACGATGATAGTCAGATGGCATTACCATAAGGCCCCTGAAAGTTTTAGACTGGGATCACCTTTTCATTTTTGTCTGCATACCTCATCCTGTGTTTGCAGTATTTTTTCAGTTGAACTGTTTTCAATGTCTGAATTCCAAAACTCTGCTACAAGATTAAAGGTGACACTCTCAAAAGAAATTTCAAGGGGCCTCAATTTCCTAGTCATTCAAAATAAAATAATGAGTGAAATTGCTTTTGTGGGATTTGGTGGACTATTTGCTTGTTTGCTCCTTGCACAGAGACTGCTATAAAGACATATTTCCTTATTATCTGCATTACAGGAGTATCTGAAGTCTCAGGCAGATCTGGGCTTCTGTGTGCAAACAGAAAAATGCATTTCCTGCCCCGTAAGAGTTCACAGCATCAGCAATGATCCTGCAATGAGTTCCATGTGTGCCAACACTCAAACCTTTACAGATGCCATAGTAACGCTGCAGACTACTAGGAACTAAATAAACATATAAACAAACATATTTCAGACAACTGTTATACAGCTGTTGATTGATAATGATATCCTGGTCACTAATAAACATGGCTGGACTAAAACTGCCAACCTAGCGACGAATGGAGAGTAAAAACTTAGTCCTTCATGAAACCTGGAGACAAGTGACAAATTCCTTCCTACAATCACAATAATACTAAACAGCAACACGTTAGGAGCCTGTGATAACTACCTGATATCTGAGCAATGAGTTTTCATTTCCGTAGCTTTGGTACTTTAGTCTACCTTTTACTTACAGACACCAGTGACATAAACTTTTGATCAGAAGGAATTTCCTTCTGCTGCATCTCAGTCACTTATTTTTAGAAGTCCAGTGCTGACACATGAAACATTTCTAAGTGCATCAAACACACACTTCCCTTTGAACAATCTAATATTACAGAGTTCCTTCCAGATCATATGTGGCCTGATGTACTCTCACCCTACCTCCAAACCTGCTAGGGAGATACTTTCCAAAAGATACCTCCAGCAGATTAGGAATAAGCAAAGTCCCTTCTGGATCACCTACATCTAAATACAGATCTATATTACTGTCGCAGACAGAAAGACAAAAAAGAAACAAACATTTTAGCATGGGAGTGACCATGCATGGTCCACACATTACTCAATGTGAACCTAAAGAGTTGCTTATTCCTTGTTTGCAACCTTCTGCCTCCAACACTTGACCCAAAATTCTGGATATGTCCCTTAAACTCTGCTGTTATCTAGCGGTCAGTAAGAAAAATAACTGTGAATTGAGCCTAAAGCCTCAAACCAACTGTAATTCAGGAAACATATTTATATACCCCCTCCAAGGGTTTAACTTTCCTCTGCTTTCCTCTTCTCCCAGTCCTTGGACATAACCAGTGAAGCTATACAATCACTAGGATATAACTAGAAGTAAGGAAAAGGTGACAATATGGAAGAGATCTATAACTATGAGCCTAATGCTGAAGCCTTTTCTCATGTGACCAGTCATAGTGGAATCAATAAAATTACTTACACAAGTTAGGACTCCAGGATCAACGCTATGAGGATTATCCTGCTCTGGGATGTTCTTTACAGTGTTTTATAAGTTTCATTTAGATCACCATTATTCAATGTAAATATGCAGAAAAATCAGACTTTGTATTAATTAGAATTCACAGAAACAGAAAGATGAATGCTGTATGAATGAAATACAGTGTGAAAAAAATGGTCTCTTTGACCATTCTTTTGTGTTTGTACTGACAACGATTTAAGTGTACTCTTGTACTTGAATATAAAATAAAGTCTATTATAAAAAAGGTTTAATTGTGAAAAGGTATATAATTATCTCCAAAGGTTTACATGGCATAGAGGTAGGTTTGAGCTGAAATTCTGGACTCAGTTCACACAGGCATGTGGGAGGCCAACTCTGGACCTCTCTACAGCTTTGCCAGCAACAGTAAGAGGTTAGCAATCTGCTCTGCATTCAAAAGAACTGAAAAATCAAATCCACGTGGTTCATTGGCACCAATGAAGTATGGTGACTTATTAGGAAATATGCCTAATACGATACTAGCTAATGCCATGTATTGTCATTACAAGGATCTTCAAACTGTTCTTCACTTAAAATGAATTTATGGATCGTTCCCAAATTACTTCCCAGCAGGACTCTTATCACTTAGTTTAATTACGAGCCAAATCCCACATCCCTTGCTACACTGACAAAAAAGAAGTAGTCAGAAACTGTTTTAGCTGTATGCGGAATGAATACTATTCTGACTCATATCCTTTAAATTAAAAAAAGGACAGAAATCCCTTCAGGAAGTGTGTTCTGGTTAGGACGATTAGCTCTTCTAATTCTACTTCTTGCGGAAACAGTCAGGAGTAAAGCTAGATTTATATAACTATTGAATTGTACTACTTTCTCTTGTTATAATACCTGTTTACAAACATCTATAGAACAGAGTTACCTATGGCTCTCAACTGCAAATGACAATCAAGTCATCACAAATTCTTCACACAGCACCTGAAGCCACGGAAGTAATTCACCATGACCCAACAGCCTTGCTAAGCCTTTGTTTCCATTTTCTCAATTGTACTTCTGTATTTAAGGGATGCAAATTTGGCTGAAAACAAGATGCCTCACTGTATTTGAAGTATATAGTACTCAGATAAATCCAGGAATGTATGTGAGAATCCACTTGCCAAACTTGTGAGCACTCATTATTTTTGTTCTGAAACCTCACATCCATTGTATTGATTCCTCTCACAGATTACAACTATCTATTGTAAGTGCAATACATACCCATTACTTTCACATAGTGTAGAATTTTGCATGTTTAACTTTAGATAGGCAGATTTCATTAATTGTAAAATAATCTAGAAAAGAACATTAGTTTACCAGCTTAATTGGTGTTAATATCTCAATTACATAGTAATTATGGAAGGAGAAAATGTTAAGATACAGCTTTACAAGAAAAACCTAATAGTTAGTTCATTTAGATACTGAAAACCAACATTCACTTTGTTATCAATTTCTGGTGCATTTCAAAGCATGCCTCCTGGTCTAGTGCTCTAAAGCTCCTCTTGCACACAAGGCTGCCAGCAGTGACTGCTTTTCTGTATCACATTTACAATCAGACCGCATTCAGTTATTTGCATGCTACTTTGTAGATGTGTACACAAAGCATTGACAAAGTCTCTGAAAACAAAACAGTGCAAAAAGAAAAAAAAAATGCAAAGGTGCCATCCAGCCACAAAGAAATATCAAAATATGACAGCAGTCAAGCAGAATAATGCAACCTCAATGAATCCAGCGCACGCCGCTTCACAATACATAAGTGATTATCTGTTAAAGACTGGTGGTTCATTCAAGACAAGGGGGCAGCCTCCGTCCAACAGCGTGTCCCACAAGAACCACTGCCTGGCAGCAAGAACTGCGTGGACAGAGACTCTTCCACCCACTCACCTCCAGAAGTGACCTCTTCAGAACTGGGTTGAGGAACATTGGCGGGATAATGTGGGGAAGCTTGCATTGCTGCCGCCCTTGCTATACCTGTCCTGTGGAGAAATAGAGGACTTAATTTCCAGGGCTGTCAGTCAGCACCTTCCACATTAAAAGTGAAGGAAAAGAAAATTAATTTGACAATGCCTGCTTCAAGTGAGTACAGTTCAGGGTGTGGTGAAAGCACCCCCATTTTCTACTGAAGTTATTTTGGTTACTTTCCCATCTTCTCTGGAGCTCCATTTGTCTGCCCAGATAGCAAGCTGGATTCTTTGGTTCATGAGCTGATGATGTTCTTGCCAGTCACCTACATAGCAAGCTGGGATGTGGCTATTAAGAATAAGCTTAACTAGACAGCCTAAATAAAATAAATAAGGAAATCATGTTTAAATTAATCTCTCAACTCTGATGGGAACAAGTACTTGCCATTGAGTAACTCTCTCTCCTACCTCCCTTTCAAAATAGCAAGTTTCTTAGTCTACTCTCTGTACGTTTCCTTTACATAAACCATTACCATATGAATTACCAAACAGAGAAGCGGTTCTTTTGCTTCTCCTGTCCCACCCATTCCATAGAAGCATTTTAATTTACTTCCACATTAATCTAAATAGGGTTACCACAAGAATCAATCTTAACAAAGACAACTTTTAAAGCAGAAAAGGAAACTTTCCACTGTTCTCATGGTTTCCAACTAGGACGACAATTTTCAGCCACCAGTTTTTAGTGTGACACATATAAATGATTTGTGTGTACCAATGTGCAGTCCATCAGAGAGAAAGTGTCAAAAAATAACTCTATCTGAAATATGTGAATAAATCATTCTTTTGAGTGCGGTGATGAATGTGATGTTTCACAATTTCATAAACTATTCTCTAAAGCCTTACTAAAATAAGTGTGTTTGCTTCCAAGAATGACCTCTGTGTATCTTTCAGGAGTACCACGAGGTTTTCTGTTGGAGGAAATGTCAAGTTTAAACACAGAGAACTGGAAGCTAATGACCAGCCATTTTATTCTGGTAGGAGTGTGCACTGAATATTGATGTTCACAGGCAGGAACAATTTCCAATAATTAACTGGAAACATATCAGCCCTCATTGCATTTACTTTGGTCAACAGCAATGTTAATCTTGCAAGTGAATTGAGAGATGAGACAAAGCCTATATATGTGAGCTTTATATATAATTCAGAACTGCTGAAAAGCATGGAAATCAAGCCAAGAAAGAGATGACTATAAAACATATGGCAGAGGAACTATATTAGGAAAAAAAAACCCCAAACAAACCCAACTTTTACTGTATCAATTACTCAAGCTCAATCTTTCAGTGAGGTGTATGCTAAAGAGTAAATGTAGGGGTAAACAGAACTATTCACTTCTTTTTTTGGGCAAAACAGATTTATGCATCACTCACTTCCCAAACAAAGATGCCAGACAGAGCACCTTCTTAATTTTTATGTTATTATTTGTCACCGTATACCACTTCTCTCTTCACAAATTTCCCAGTTTCCAACATATTAACAACTTCAAAGCGATAAACCAGTTCATCTCTCTGAATATGTACTACCTTGGACTATGATTATGGCTGTCCATGGGCTATGATTATAAACAGACTTTGGCCAAGATATTTGGATGAGGTATCTCCAAGAGAAACAATAACAATTGGCCACATATATGTAGTACCATATTTAATACACCCAGCATTTAAATATAAGATACAGCAGATTGGCTCAAAGAAATAGGACAATGATCAATTCTGCCCTGAGCACTATAGTTAGATGTTCTGTTCACTATCTAAGACTGTGACTATTCCAAGCACTAACAGGAATTTTAGCAAATCTGTTCCTTTTCTTATGTGACAAATACTAGGAGTATCAGAAAGAACCAAAACCATCATGGGACCCTGGTGACCTTGGGTTTTACAGACCACCTAAACTCCTCTCAGAGTCACCAAAAAGCTGCCTCACAAAGAGCATGACACATAGATAATCCAGATGCTACAGTAACAATGCAGGGATATCACTGATACTTTTCTCTCCAGACAGAAAAAAGAACTCAAACACTTTGAAATGTTTGGGGATAGTTTCTAATAATCTTTGGAAGGACTGGCATTAGTGGAAACAGCTTTCACCCAAAACAACAACTGTTAATGTGTTTACCCCCCCTCAAATGCAAACTGGTAAAAGCTAAAACTGGGCAGGGGAAGCCACAACTGAAAGAGAGAGCTGAAACAGTCACAGTGTGGATTTTTGTTTGTCTGCTTTAGTAATCTATAAGAGCATCAAATATCAAGCATTTCACACTTTGAGGGTAACCTACGTGTGTTTCAAAAACAAGCTTTAAGCATGCAAAAATAAGCACCTTGTGCATTAAATGCTTCAGAGCCTTTCCTTTGCTTACATCCTCCTGATCTTCTCCTCACAAGTTAGCTATTGTTCTTAAACCTCCCCTACAGTCTATGTTGCCGTATGCATCCCAAGCACTTCAAGATGCACTTTAACCATATGGGATATTTCTAAAAGGTACGACCATTTTCACTGTCTGAGAAAGTAGTTCATGGAATAAAATAGAACAATTTTGCCATAGGAAAGACATATGTTCCAGAGTTTAGTCCAATTCAAACAGAAAGCTCTTCCACAACAGAAAGCACATGCTGTTTTTAGGATGAACACATGTCCTGCCACCATATCCAAGCTGGAATATCCCCTCTTCTCCCTTGTTTAAATATTAGGTAGAATCTACTGTATACATAAGGACTGTAATATAGCTCCTGGACTTAGTTCTCAGGTCAACTAGAAATTTTCCTGTGAGTCCTGTGGAAATCACTGGATTTTCTACAGTCCATTTTCCCTTTGAGAATGAAAAAAACTACCTTTTAGTCTCCGTGACTGGAAAAAGAAACTGTGAGAAGTCCATTGTGTGGACCATTAGATGAATTAATCCACTACACCTAAGGCTGCAGCAGTGGATTCCTCATCTCCATTCTTCACTCAATGACTACATTCAGGTGGTGACCAAACATAACCTTTCGTGTTTCCGGCATGTGTGCAAGGACAGCACCCCTGTGGATTGTAGTCCCACCAGGGTCTCCTCAACCAACATATAGCTAGTGAAGAAAAATTACCCTGAGAATTTGTACCTAAAGCCAAATCATGTTAGTCATCACTGCTAGGGAGCCCATACTTACATTCCAGCATCCATAAATGATGTTTCTAGTTAATGACAGTTTCAATATACTATATGCTATGGCTTTGCTAAGAACCTGTGATTTTTTTTACACAAGCTATAAAGAATATTGATTTCTTTCAAGTCTACTGCACACTAAATGCAATCCCCTCTGTTACTATTTGAGGTATTAGATAAAAATGCCATCTTTCTCACTAAGAAAAGAATCAACACATCTTTCATGAAGCAGAAATGTCTAAGGCTCTTTGGTATATTTCAAACAATCTTGTCAGCTGGAGGTAGCTAAAAAACTTACATTGATTCATGAAAAAACATACAGAAAATTCACTTTGGTGCCATCCAAGTTTAGTGCATACTCACTGTGCACCATGGACTGCAAGATATTGCCAATCTAAAAACTTCCATAGTGATATAACCAACAATACAAACTCAGTGCTTCACCTCTCAGTTACAGTCTAAGGGAAGACAAGACATGGCTGTAAAGCAACAAAAAAAAAAAATGTCATCCATGAGAATCTACATGGACCCTGAGAAATTCCAGGAGGTTCAACACAGAGAAGTGCAAAATTCAGCACTTGGAGCAGAAAAGCTCCACACATCTGGCTGAAAAGCAACTGGCAACATGGTAGCCTGGCTGGGAAGGACCTGCGGTCATCCTAGCTGCTAGGCTGAAGATGAGACAACAGTGGGCTCACATCAGCAAACCACATGCTGGGCTAACACTAGGAAGACTATGGCCAGCAGAAAGAGAGAAATTACTCTGTGCTCATCACTGATGAGGCTAGACTTCAAACACTGTGTCCAGCTTTTAATCCACCCCAGCTCAAGTGGAGAAATTGGGCAAAATCCACCAAAGTCCTAAGCACCTGCCAAGTTGGTCAAGTGCTTCGGACATTTGCAGACTGAGGGAGTGGGGCTTGTTTAACCTGGTGAAGAGAAGGCTGGGGCAGTTTAATAGCAGTTTACAACTACTTGGCAGAGTTTACACAGATTATTTTGGTTTTTTTGATCATGGGGAGGCTTATGTGGCACCAGGCCTGCTAGCAAAAGATGGAGTTCACCTGTCTTATAGGGGGGGAAGGGTTTTCGCTTGTAAGCTGGCAGGGCTCATTGAGAGGGCTTTAAACTAGGTTTGAATGGGGGAGGGGAAATTACCAGGCCTGTTACAAACAAACCAAGGGGTGGTACACTGAGGG
>WKFP01013902.1:14706-31636 GCA_011057875.1 Pterocles orientalis
GACATTAGGAAGAAATTTTTCACTATGAGGGTGGTAAGACACTGGCACAGGTTGCCCAGGGAAGTTGTGGATGCCCCATCCCTGGAAGTGTTCAAGGCCAGGCTGGATGTGGCTTTGGGCAACCTGGTCTAGTGGGAGGTGTCCCTGCCCATGGCAGGGGGGTTGGAACTTGATGATCTTTAAGGTCCCTTCCAACCCTAATCGTTCTATGATTCTATGATTCTATGATTATGAAGCCAAACACTTCTTGGTGGTCGTGCATGATGTTGTAAGGTCAAGAGCAACTGAGTGTCCTCAAGTTGTGCTAGGGGAGGTTTAGATTGGGTATTAGGAAAAATTTCTTCACAATGGTTATCAAGCACTGGAACACGCTGCCCAGGGAAGCAGCTAAGTCACCATCCCTGGAGGTATTTAAAAGACGTGTAGATGTGGCACGTTACATTTGGCAGTGTTACATTTATGGTTGGACTCGATGATCTTAAGAGAAGAGATTAATTCTGCATTTGGTACACAGTTTTTCATTCCAACAATGCAACTGTGCTAATTCTTCAGCTGTAGTCTATTCCTTAATAGTGGATTAATCTTTGAGGTAACAGCCCAACCAAAGCACTCTGGAATGATCTTAACAGTAATCACTGACTACAGGGAGAGTCCTCATCAGCTTAAGATTAAGTATTTACCTAAATGGTTCTGCACATAGCTCAAAAAAACCTCTGTGTCATTATGATACTACCACAACAGGAACTTTTTGGAAGCTGTAAAAGCATAATTTAGGGGGACAATACGAACCTAACAAATCAGCATAAACCCAAAAGTACCCAAATGGGCAGCTCAAGGGAAACAATTACTGTTTTTGTAAGACATGTACATTTTTTGTAGTTCTGGTAGCAATAACCCTGAAAAATACTGGTAACAAAGAAATTTACTTAAGGCTGAACCTATGTTACTGACAATCATGAAACATCCTGCAATTTTTTTCAGAGAGATTTAATTATACCTTTCAAGCTACTCATCCATTGAAAGATCTTCTGGTTAGCATTAATTTGAATTCTATTGAAACATAAATTAATACAACTTAGACATGTTTATCATCCCTTTAAATAACAAACTGATAACGTGTCCAGGCAGTATATTCTTGAAAAGAAGAAAAAGACATACAATTAAAACCTGAACTACAATTACTTTGCACTTCAGAAAGTTAACAAGTAGCCTGAAGCAACATTACCTCAAAGAAAACATCTGGACAGTAGCTTTGCTTCAAGCAAAGACATAAGAGTATCTAAAGGAAAACAATATGCAGCAAGGGTAAATCACATAGACAGAGTAGGCAAAAAGATCAAATAAAAAGAAATGGGTTTGTACCTAGGTTATTAATAATTTGAATACATTAAGCTCTCAAGGAAACTTGCAAAGACAGTATTAAGGTCACAGTATCCAACAGGCTAACTTTAACAACGCAATTATATTATGCATGAGAATTTCCAGTAGATTTCCTAACCCACTATGCAAAAAAAGAAAATGATAATTCTAAATGGTTAGAGTAACTATGGAAAATTTGTTCATCTGGCTAAAGAACAAATTCTTGATAGGCTAACTATACAGTTTGCTTGTGAACAGGAATGCAGTAAACCCTAAGAAAATTAACTTAAACCTTTAACAAATCCACATAAATTCAGCTCCCAGGATTTTTCTCTTGTGAAACTGCAGAACATACTATTGTTTCCTGACAGTACATAGCAAAATCTAAGTTTTGTAGAATCTAAGATTTCTGAATACAGTGAAGTTAGGCCAAATTTCCACCTCTGCCTGTTTTGGCCTAAAGAACAAAACTAGTAATGGTATTGAATCTCTGAAGATCCAGCACACCGAGATTCTCAGAAAGGTTTTGGTAAGCTATAACTTTATTAATTCTTGCACTGAGTCAGATAAACTCTTAAAAAAAAAAAACCCTCTTGCAGTACCAGGGGTTATATACTACATCTCTGCAACATATACAATGTAGTACTGAAGACAAAAGTAACTAAGGTTATGGCACAAAGTAATTAGAAAAAATAGGTGCAGAGATTAAAATCAGGACTCTCAAAGCACAAACAAAATTTGTGGTTTCTATATACAGACGTACATTTTTAAGACTTAGAATATGTACACAGAATACAGCTATGCAAAGCCATACACCCTGATCCAATCCCACTGGAGCCAGTGGCAGGTTCTTAACAGACTTCATTGGATATTAAATCACAATTACATAAAGGTTGTAACAATCTGTCAGAATTTTAAAGAAGAAATTGTTGCTGTTTGATGGAAACGTGCATCTTATTTTTGTTAGGACACTAAGTAGTGCATTCCAGTTTTTCAAAAACGTACCATAGTAGAAAAAATACACCTAAACTTAAAAAAAATAATCCTCATGCTACTTCCATTATTTCCAGTCACTTTCAGCTCTATAGTACAGTGATAAACTTAAAAAAAGGAAACATCACTAGCTTTTCCCTTGTGATAATCAGGTAAAATCCTGATCCCATTCTTTAAACAAGTCTGTTGGTACTAACCTATTTCACTAGGACCTTAAGCCTGCCAGGCCTCCTTCCAAAGTCAGAAATTCCTTTTCAGTAGAACAGTGCAGAAGTAGGGACTCTTGACATTTCAAAAAGACCCTCCCCTTGCACCTGAGGGTCATATACAGATTAATGAACCACTCCAAGTCCAAGATGATTTTGAGTCATATCTGTGTCCTTTAACGACAGTAAAAGAAGGGCACTGGGTGGCAATCCCAGGTCTTGCACTCACAAGATTCAATAGATATAAGTACAGAGGGGAGAAAGAACTTGGCATAGAGTGCCAAATGAGTTATGGTTTTGCTAGATTTCAATTTTTTTCAATAAAAATTTCTGGAGCTTGAGGAGGAGCAAGTACTGCAGATAGAAGATAAGTATCACTGCAATCAAGTCAAGCAGCAAATGGAAAGAGAACAATTGCAGTGAAGGAAGGAACGACTATATTTCCATCTCCTTATTTTTCTCACCAGCATTGCTTGGATCTACATTTTCCTGACTTGTCCAAAGTCTGAGCTGGGACTATTACTTCCAGAGAGAGACATGTTGAGAATTTAAAGCTTTGGTGCCCTGCTTTAACAGAGACGGAACAGTTGCCTCCTGGTAGGAATTAAAGCTGGTATGGAAATTTCACAAAAGGAATTAAAAGATGGTCTGGAAAGTGGCCAAAAGGAGATCAAAGGAACTGTAGCAGCATGAAGACACATACCAGAAGCACATGAAAGGCAGACCACTACATTTAAGAATGTTTGTCGCCTGGGTAGAAGGCTGTGTGAACCAGAGGAGAACGTAAATTATTCTTATGAAATATTTAGTCCCAAAATATCCATACTCTCTTTTGTAATTTCCAGTCCTGACCACACGTCAGACATCTATAAGAACAGATGTATCTTAGATTCAGCCCAAATTTTGAACTACAAGAACGGATCAGCACATCCTTCTTCCTCTTCTTCAAGGGTGGTATGTTACTGGATCTGAGACTCAGATTCTGCAAAACACCAGCTATCTGTGAGTTAAAACATACTAAACACACAGAAACTATAGCTCATGTCTTACATCACATGTATTGTGGTAAATGTATGATATCGGCATGAATATTTATGATAGTAAACTGAAAGTTCTGAAAAACACTGGTATGATGAAATTCACCTCAACTAGAAACTGTGACAGAAGAAGAAATTTAGGAATTTTATATAGGGTACAGACAGACCTAGATAGCTTCAAATTAGACCCTAGTAGGCTTGGTTGCTGCTAAGAGACCAACCAGGTCAGCACAGAGCTTGTTATTTAACTCTGCTTTTTTTTAAAGACTTAATCTTTGAAAGTAGTATTAAGTGTAAAAAATGTGATTATTATGTTTCCAATGTTGTCACACAAAGGGCTCATAGCAGCAGCAATTCAGGGAGAGGCTGGCGTACTCCACCACCGTGACACACTGCAAGCAGGAAAAGAAGCAGTAAATGGAGCACAGACAGAATCCATGTGCTTATCCACATATTTACCAGACTTTCAAAGCATTTCTGTTTTAACATTAACTTCTGTGTTCTGTTTGTCTGCAACACAGAAAGTCTCTTCTCTCAAAAGTTTTCTTAGCTTATGTTTCAGAAATAATTTTCTTCTCCTCTCTTTTTATACAGAGAAAGAACACACAGAGGGAGAGGCCAGAGCGTCTTCACTGAGATTCACAGAACTGCAGGAACAAGCTGGCCCCAGAACAATCAGTTATTTTACAGAAACACAACATCAAAAGTGAACAGTTTTTAAAGTGGCTAGCTTCAAAAGAAGAAATGGACCATCCATGGACATAATCTGGGGAGCCCCAGAGTTGAAAAGAGGAGCTCTGGGGGTTCTGAATTGGATAAAAGCTTCAGGGAGTTGTTGGCTTATTCCTTTAAAGCTACTAAGATTAACAGGTGCTTTGCTTCATCTGTTTCTGTCCTATGTGCTACTATTGCACTCTGTCAATAAACACTGTTCATCCTTCCATCAGTAGAAGCAGTTTTCGAAAAATAAAATGAAAACTCTTACAAGAATATCTTCCTGTGCTCCAGCAGAAGTTTTCTCAGTGGGCCACAGAACAAGGAACAGAAAAAACAACGACTTTTTACATAAACTAATGAGAACAACCACTTACAAGCTAATGCACAAGACTTCCCCAAATTCCTTGTCCAGTATGAGCAAACTGGTGACGTTACTATTTTTAGGTGAAACACCTGTGCTCAAGTTTGCTAGAACTGTGTTGCACCTCTTCTAGCAGCAGGTTCCATCCATGATGGCAGGTCCTAGTTAAAATGCTTAGGTATCTCTTGTTGTCACATGTAGTAAAATCTCTTATAGCTACCTTTTATTTATTTTGGATGCAGGTACTGGCACTATTTAACTAATAGATCTTGCCTTGCAAACTCCTAAAGGGTTTCACTTATATAATAAAACCTCAGATTTTGGAGTAACAGTTTCTGGACTGCAGTGCAAAGCTGCAAAAGGCAGCACTGCCATTGCTCATTGTTGGAAGCAGAATGATAGTTCCTTTATTCCTCTCATCAAGCTCAATTATTTGCATTCTATTATCGTGATAGAGCATACCTATCACAACAATACCACCAAGCTGAGTGGTACAGCTGACACATCTGAGGGAAAGGATGCCAACCAGACAGACCTGGGCAAGTTCAACAAGTGGGCCCATGTGAACCTCATCAGGTTCAACAAGGCCAGGTGCAAGGTCTTGCATATGGGTCAGGGCAACCCCCAGTAGCAATACAGGCTGGGGGATGAAGGCATTGAGAATAGGCCTGCTGAGAAGGACTTGGGGGTACCGGTAGATGAAAAGCTGGACATGAGCTGGACATGTGCTTGCCGCCCAGAAAGCCAACCGCATCCTGGGCTGCATCAAAAGCAGCGTGACCAGCAGGTCGAGGGGGGAGATTTTCTCCCTCTACTCCGCTCTCATGAGACCCATCTGCAGTACCGCATCCAACATAAGAAAGACATGGACCTGCTGAAGCAAGTCCAGAGCGTTGAAGACCTCTCCTATGAGGAAAAGCTGAGAGAATTGGGGTTGTTCAGCTTGAAGAAGAGAAGGCTCCGAGGAGACCTTATTGTGGCCTTTCAGTACTTAAAGGGGGTTTATACGATAGATACAGAAAAGCTTCTTAGTGTCGCGTGTTGCAACGGGACATGGTTTTAAACTAAAAGAGGGTAGATTTGAACTTGATATAAGGAAGAAATTTATTCCAGTATGAGTGGTCAAACACAGGAACAGGTTGCCCAGAGAGGTGGTAGATGCCCCATCCCTGGAAACATTCAAGGGTGTGCTGAGCAACCTGATCTAGTTGACGATGTCCCTGCCTATTGCAGGGGGTTTCGACTGGATAATCTTTAAAGGTCCCTTCTAAACCAAACTATTTTATGATTCTATATATTTTAGGCATCCTCAGTTAACATCTTAATTCAAATATTGACCCCATTAACCTATGATACAGGTCTCTCAAAGCATGCAAAACAACAGAACTAGTATGCTCTTGTAAGTTACTCTAAATCTGTCAAGCTGCAGAATGAATTAACATTTTAGAAATGGTAGCTAACAGATGAATACATCAGAGAAATCAGATTTAAAGCCAAAATCAGATTTAAAGTCAAAATGGCCAGTGGCAGCTCTAAAGTTGAATGCATTTTTAACACAGACATTTACATTTTAAATCTTGGCAAAATTCAGATAAGGTTTTCTATTTAGTCTTAAAATTTCAAAAGTGTTTGGAGTTTTTGGATGCATTACTGTCTTGGACAATGAAGATCCATGAATGCATATGCTCATAAGCACAAACAAATTTATGAATGGAGATTTCTGGATCAGAGGTGACTTATCAAGAGGGACATTGAATGCTTAAAAATATTTTCAACATTTCAGGAAAGGAAACTCTGCCAAACTGGATATTTTTTAAAGAAAACTGTGTAAATTCAATTAGTAACAATAATATGCCAGCCATAATAACTGAATTCAGTCATTAAAATGTAAAATAAAGGAATAGCTTCCTGTGCTAACCTCAGTATAACTACATCTATCAAGTCTCATCTATAATGACCAGGCTGATGTTTGCTCTGTGGAGTCCAAATTGCTAATTCCCCCAATTTACACCAACTTCTTGGTTTCAGGAACAAAAAACGTCTTACACTTAACAATCAGAAATGAATCCTTCTGCAAACAAGTCTCCACACTGGTACTCATTTTTGTTAGTAATTATTTATAGTGCAGAAGCATCAAAGCTTTTCGTTTTCAGATTTAACATTACTACTATTACTATCATTTCCCAGGTACATCCAGGATAACTGCCAAACATTTTCCCAATATACTTATAGCTCGCATTTCCCCCATTTCCTTCTACTGTGCAAAAATATTACAAAAGCCTTATTAAAATGTTGTTTTGAAGAAGCATTACTGTAAGCATCACTACTATGTAAGTTTTAACAACACTGATCAAAACATTAGCACTGCGGGTGCACATTCGACAGTTTGCATGGAGCAACAATGGTCCCCTGATGACAGATGGCAACTTTGCACCCACAGAAGTCATCACTGCTCACAGCAACCTGTGCTCTCAGGAGCAGGCAGGTGTGGTGTTTCCCTCTCTGTTAGCAAGGGACAAATTTTAAAACAGGCCAAGGTTTTTGGCATTTTCTGAAGAAGCTGGACTTTTAGGTTGGTGGGCTAACCGGTGCCTCTTTCACTCTGGTCTCCTCTCTGTGGATACTCCTTCTGTGATGGGACAGGCTCCAACAGCAGCAGAGATGGAAGGGTGGGCACCTAGGCTTCAGCTTCCTCTGGAGAGTATCGGCTATTTGCTGACAATAACTGCATCCACAAGCAGTTTCAAACCAAACCCCACATTTAAAATACCCTGGAATTAAGCTGAAGGTATGAAAAATTGAAAGCAACTTTCTTAGTATTTCAACCTAACTGAAAAACTGGGAAAGATCAGTGCAACAAACTGTTTGTTTATACTCCATGCAAATCATATTCTGAATTAATTTCTGCAGGGCAGTTCAAAGTTTAAGCAACTAAAAGTCTTCACTTGGACATAGTGTAAATTCTTGTAAGCAGTCAGTCTTAAAGTTTGAATACAATTTCTAGATTTGCAATATCCTTACTACTAACAGATGCAATACATTATCTGTTTTTAATCTAGCAACTGTGTAACAAGAGGCCTCTGGTCTATATGACCCATTTTCCTGAACTGCAAGTGGAAGCACGGATATCTTGAATCCAACAATTAAGTACATACCTAACCCTGGAAAATAAAGCCCATGCCCAAGTAATCCATTTTTAAGAGAAACAGCAGCTCATCACCACCACAGGGGAAAATCAGAAATGCAAGGACACTGCTTCTCACACCATTGTGTAAGGAAAGCTTCGCTCCAGTCACAGAGCAAGTCTCACTTCCCTGATCAGCAAACACTGACATACACAGACCAAAATAGCCTGTGAATCGCATGGGACATGACAGACATCCAGCGTCCTACACACATGCTCTTATTGCCCCATCTCCCAGTGCTGAAACCTCTACATAGCCGTACTAATCCTTCCAGATTGACATTTCAAGCATAGCAAGCGGAAGGAATGCAGACACACCAGAAAACATACACTAGCAGCCATCCACAAGACTTCCGTGAGTGTAACACATACACAAAGGCATGGGTGCCCACAACACGCACAAAATCATATTCACATTGCACTCAAGCAATGAGAAGCACCACCATCCATAGACCATTACTTGACTTAGCATCAGGTATTCCAGGAATTTCTGTAAGACATGTAATAATTCAGAGCTACCTATTTCAAAGACACGGCATATGTGAATTCTGCTTTGAAATTTACTGCTGATTAAAGACAATGTACTTGACCTAAATCTTCCATTCAAAAGAAGACTACAGAACACACACCTGACTTTATCTTGGCTCGTTATTCCAGTATCACAGATCTTCATGAAGAAATGAAAGGCACGCAGGGTGTCAAAATGAACATGTAGCATGACAAGAGTCTTGTGTGCTACCATGGTAGCCAATTTTGCTCTGCATTTCCCAGTCCACTGTGCCTATTTGTTGAATTTTACTAATTAATTATTACTGAATTTATTAGTTGAATTTTTTTTATCACATCACAATGTAGAAATAAAGACATTCTACCAGAAATTATTGATGGAAATAATGACAAACAGAGCCTGATTTACAGCTATACATTTGAAAACCCTGGAAAGATTTATTAGAGACCTTGTGCCAAGTTCTACCATAAATTGAAACCTCTCAAAGTTAATAGAACATGAGGTTGCATTGACTGGATAAAAGTTTAGAAATAAATTATTGAAAATTGGTGACTCTCTCACTGTTTGAGAACTGTGTTTATTCTCTTTGAAATACTCATTTAATGTCTTAAATTAAGGAGAAATAATATGGATCCATTAAAAACAGAGAGAAGGAAATAAGCAATCATTTATTTTTAATTGAACACTGACGATCTTTATTTTTTACCAGAAACTGGTCCAACAGGCGGAGCATGCTACGGCTGTCTTTAATGCAATCAGTATGACCACAGGACAACATTAACCTCAGAATTTATGCAAATGGTGTTATTCTGCACAGTTGTTGACTGCTTGCAATGCCTGGGTCACATGAACAACAAAAGCACTACAAATGGGAAGAATTAAAGGTGACAATTATTAAAGTTCTATTCCGACTTGAGTTGAACTGGAACTACAGGACAATAAACCAACTCTCAGTCCTTTATTACTTTCTTCTGTACTTTGTCATAAGTAAAACACACACAAATATCATATTACACGCAGATGTTTCCATCTCTTCCTTTTTTATAAACAGATAAATCAGTAACTATGAAAGGAAAAGCATTGCTAAATTCAACAACACAGATCCCAAACCCATCATATTAATGATTCACAAAAGTCACTGAACTACATGATGTGTTGTGCTGAAATATTTTATTAGGAATTGAGACTCTTAATGTATATTTTTATTACTTGTATTTGCACTGGCAAAATACAGTCTGCTCTCATTTGCATTTAAGCAATAAATATAAGAGTTACAATAGTTTTTCAGCAAAGAAACATTCCCGAGAAAAGGAACTCTCTTACCATATGTAAGGCTGCTTTGCTAGGTGGGATTTCTGTTCTTGGTGAAGAACTGGGAAACCGTCACCAGGAATAAGTAATATAGACCATTTTCGTTACTAAAAGTAAGCTTAGCATTAACTTGAGAACTACAGAAACAGTTGATGATATGGCTAGAAGTGCATTTAAAACCCTTCCTCATTTAAAAAACAAAATTCCCCATTATAATTTCATCTTTTTCTGAGAGAATTACCTACTCTACCATCCTTTCCCTGGCCAAAACAACTACACTGCCATTAGCCAGCAAATGCCTTGCCTTCTCTCAGCATATACTCCTCTACACAAAGCCTTACTACAGTGGTTGAAATAAACCATGGAAGGAAAGCCTTAAAGATCCAGAAACTAGTAATGATGTAGTAGCACAACATAAGCAGTAATGATTGATTACCTCTTTATGGCTGTAATAAAAAATACTCAGTTCTTTTTCTATTATAAAATATTCAGTGTGGTTGTATTGTGTTTCACATTTTAAACTTATGTAAGAACCACATCTATTACTCTCTAAACTTATCATTTAAATATATGATACATTGCTGAAATGTCTGAGGTCTACACAGAAAACAAAATATATTGCAAAGTACATTTTCTTTCTATAATGATGAGTATGCTAAATAAATTGCTCCTGCCGTGAACAATGACACTGACTCTACCTGCACAGTGTTGTTTAGTTTTACATTATTCAATGCTTTTGAATTGTCAGTTTAAATTAGAAAGAAATCTGGCACAGAGAGAGAGTTTGTACAGATCACATTTTATGCCTGCATTTTATCTTACACATACACTGCACTGTTGACCTCCTGAACTTCAATTTTAAAGTTTATATATAGCAAAATGTATTATGTATAGTAGTTATGTAGTTAAATACACTATAAACATTTATATTTATAATGCTTCTAGTCTATATTTGTCTATATTTCATAATACATGTGTGTATAAACTGCATATAGACTAAATTGCTAAAACTAATTGGCTTTTTCTGCCACTCAGACACTGCTGGCACCTGAGAAAAGCCCCAGATTGATACAACCAGGTTATTTTGCAGCTCTGCATGCTCATTGTCACGGAAGCAGCTTGACTTGTTCATCATGTAGCTAATACTCTAGATGGTTCTTCTCTTCTGTTAACACTTCTTATTCACTTCTCCAGTACCTGTACCACTACCCAGCAAATATATATAGTTATTATTTAGTTAATGAGTGGGAGATCATCCATTGACTATATATGCACACAAAGAGTGCCAAGGTTGCCATCGGTCCCTGAGGGCAACCCACCAAAACCAGTGCTCCAGCATTAGAGATTTATTCCTTTGCAAACCGGAAAGATTGCAACCTGGTTTAGTCACATTTGGTAACCTTTTACAGGGTACACGTGACACTGGTGAATAATTGTCATGTGGAGGCATGACAGTAAATGGAGATCCAAACCAAGTTAACTCCATGCTTTTTAAGCATGTCCTGCACATCAGAGTGGCTTGCAGTGCTCTCAGGAGGATCTAACAGCCAGTCACTAACCAATCCCTTTCTTGAAGAGGCAGGTCTTTTGAGAAGGCAGTAACACGTTAACACTAAGGTGTCCCTGCTGTCTAGGAATGCTGGGAACAGCAAATTAAGAAACTACAAAATCTCAGTCTAGGGTCAACTGTCCTAATCCTACTGATCATGGTTTCTTCAGAAAGCAGATTTGGCAAGTAAAATAGAGATGATGGTATTATGAGTGCCCAACAGATGTAGTATGAAAATTATATCTACGAAGTACTTTGAATGTGTAGCTGGTACTGTACAGTGACAAGAGCTGTGGGCAGCATAATTCACTTTGGCTAAACCTATATTGCCTTTTCTGGCTTGCCTGAATGAATTGCTGCCCCACGTTGCCCACACTGAACGTTGCCTTAAAAGTCTGTGCGATGCAGATCCAAGCTTCAGGTAGTACCGATTTTCCTGCATTCTGAACCACACATCCAGCTTCAGGCTTGAGCAGGTGAGCAAATGGTTCAGGCTCCAGTGCAAGCCAGAACTCTAGCCCTGCCTGCATGGCTTCTCCCAACTAAGCTGCATGAATAAAGATTACAAAGTCAGCAACATCACTTGGATAGAATAAACCTTGTTAATCCAAATCCTCAAGGCTACCCACAACATTCATCTGAATAGCACTGTAGATGAAAGACAAACCAAATCCATGCACAAAAAGACATAACTATATCCTGTTTAACAAGGGGCAAAGTTATGCTTTAACAAGGTTTACCTCTGTTCATACTTCACTTGAGGAAAAAAACAAGTGACTAAAGTAAGAATGAGCCATAATTTTTAGGGTCAACCTAAAATTGTTTTTAAATGACTTTTGTAAAAAGATAAAAATCACCCATATTCACAACATAAATCCTGGATTGCTGGAGGTTAAGAGAAGAGTTACCTCTTGCACTTTTCTTAATAAGCTCGTTACCAGCCATTCTCAGAAATAAGTGAACAGACTAGATTGATGGTGAGCCCGAGACAGCAGAGCAGTACCTGTTTGCTACATCCATCCAATATTCCCAGGTAGTCAGCTCTTATTCAAATTATATTTGAGATGTTTATGAAAGACAAGTTCATAAATAAATTTATTCTTGGCTGATAAAAATGGATAATTCCCCATAAGTTTGATTAATGAAGAACAAGAGGTAGTAAATTCTTTAGTTAAGGGGGAAAAAGCTCCCAAAATCTGTTTTCATTATCTGCATAGGATTTTCCTTTAAAATCATCAGGAAAAAAAACTTATTTTCATCCTCTATAATAAATGTTTCACATGGTTATGATTCAATATGTTTTACACTACACTGGTAATTCTCATTATTCTTCAAATATCACATCTGAGGAGGTTAATACACCATTAACATGATTAACTTTTTAATAGAAGTTAAGCCATATGGAACCAATCTGCACCATTCGGCCATACAAATGACTAGATAGTGAAGGTCAGCCTCTGCCCCACTGCACCTGTGTAACTTCGCTGGTTTCACTTGAATTTGCAGGCCTAGACCAAGGGAGGAACCTCTCTCTCTATCTAGAAACTGAGAGTACAGGCAACTTTTTATTTCTTCCCAGAACAGGTATAATCCATAAAAAGGCAGAGATGAATTGATACTCTAGACAGGTCTGCATACAACCTGCAGAAAGCCTTTGCCACCAGAGAAGCATTTCTCGAGATAAATTCGCATTCATGGATACGAATCATATCCTTTAACACAGTTTGGTAGGAATAGTGAATTTGGTTTATTTCCTCTGTCAGTCACTAAACTGTAAAATACAGAGTAGTTGAATAAACAGTGCAGTTGCTCAAAGGAGCAGCACCATCGTTTCCCAGAGCTTTCTGCCCCTGCAAGGAATACAGGGATGATACGACAAAATTTGCTGTTCTGAATCAGATCCTGCGCAGCTGATCCCAAGGTCCTGAGACAGCAAAGCTCGCCACCGGACCTGTCAGTTCTATGGTTGATGTTAAGCACAGGTAACGTCAAGGGAACTCTCAGACTGCAGGACGTTCTCTGCCCCTAAAAGCACACAAGCCTTTTCCCTCCTTTATCCCTTCCCCCAGCTCACTGTCCACAATTTCCTTGCCATTTGCTCTAATAGACTTTGCCTGTAAGAAACAAAGGCTCATGTTTCTCTTTGTCCAGCCCATCTTCTTTCCCGTGTTACACCGTGCCCCTCCTCTCTTCCCAGTTCTTTTAAAGGTGTTGTGGAAATAACACGTTTTACTGACCCAGCACCTCCTGGGCAGCTGGTTCCCACAGCTGGAGTGCAAAAGGCAATAAAGATAAAACATAGATTGGCAATGAATCACAAGCCTGAACAGATCTCAGAGGTCAGCGAGTCCATCTCTCTGCCCCAAGGGAGGCTCAGCTATCCCCATATCATTTCTTACAGACATCTATATCACATGCTTTTAAAAACTTCAGTGACAGAAGCTACACAAGCCCTCTAGGCAATATAGGCCAGTGTTTCACCACCTTCGCATAAAAAAGTTCAATCTTTCCTCACAGGTCACATTTTCTAGGCCTCAGGTCCTTCTCCTCTCTTTCTTTATGAGTCTCATCAGGTCTTTTCTCCACACAAACAATTAAAGCAGCTTCCTTCAAAAATCACTTTTGAAAGTGATTGAAAAGCTTACTGTGTATTGCTCCTGGAATTAAATTGCCTTATTCCATTGTGCAGCAATGACAAAATTATTCAAGCCCTCCTTGTTTAAACTCCACTAGTTTTATTGCAGATATGCATATGTAACAGGAGAAACAAGTCCAGGTAGTCACTGTTGTCGTATGTGTGTCTATAACAGCTATTACCAGAAATAGTATACTATCCACGGTAAAATACCAACCATCAAATCAAGGCATTTTTGAGATTTAAGAACCAATTTAGCTTTCCATAGTCAAGGTAAAGCCATGTTTGATACAGATAAACCCAATGTTACAAAATAATGACCCATCAAAGAGACAAAATTTTACTTTGCTCAAGTAAGCAGTTTCATTAGGAACACACTCAGTCCACTAGCAAGAGCAGAGCAAATCAGATTTGGCTCACAGTTTTCCTGTACCCTGTGAATTCATATGTCACCTGGTTATTATTTTTTTTAAATCATCAAAAAAGTAAAAGAGGAAGAGAACAAAATACTATAGCTAACCCACATCATCTTGATTATTGTTGGCGTAGGGAACAGAGAGGAAGGGAACAGAGAGGAAGAAAGTGCATAAAAAGGTCAGAAATACCTCCTTTTGTGAATTAATTTAGTCTGCTGCATGGAGCAGCAAGGACACAGGACACCTCTTAACAAGATTTTAAAACTCTGAAAACAGAAGATAAAATTGTAGTTATTCACAGACAACAACAAATCAGTAATTTCTCTAACACACTGGATACAATATAAAGTATTTCTTTTGTCTTAAATAGTGGATTACAAAAGCCAAAGACCTCAAAAGAAAGACTTGGGTTTAGCCCCAATGAAATTGTTTTCCAATATAACAAAGCAATGCATTACTGCCTGCAAATGCATTTCTATATGGATGTTACTATCATTCACGCAGCACTAACATATAGGACCAAATGCAGAGACTGTGAAAGGACTTCAAGCCTCTAGAGATGAGAAGTGCTAAAGGCTTTTTCACAGAGCCAAATCTATAAACATGAAAAAAACCACCAAACCCAAAAACGTAACAGAAAAAACAAAGCACAGTTTAAGCACTGGTTTAACTCACATATTTATTAAGCATTTTAAACAAAGTGTATCAATGAGAAATTCAAATTTGTGATGACCCTCTTTGAGCTGAAGGTGTCCCTCAAAAAATTTCACAGATAATCTGTTCCCTCATGATTTTCATGATCTTTTAAAAGATCATGTGGCAATGTCAGATATAACAGATGTGAATAATTTTATTACAGCTGACCACCTGAGCATTCCCAAGAAACACTAGGACTACTCGGAGCCGAAGAACTAACACTTAGCTACTGAAGGCTTCCCATACTTGATCTAACTCAAAATCAGATGCCAGCATATTTCATGATTACTTCTGATCACAGGGAAAATAAAATACAGGCCAACATTGATATCCAAGGTTTATTTTGACCCACTTCAGACAAACTACTCCATGTGCAATCATGGAAGAAGATTTAGCTCTTCTGATCCAAATATCAAATGAAGATAAAATGTGAGAAAATCTAACACTTCCATCAGCAGCGTCCCCCAAAATGCTAAAATCACCATCTAGTTTTTAAAACTCCTGTAACATCCAAAAAAGGAGAATACTGATTTGCAAAATCCATAAGGGATTATTTTCCCCAGATTACAAAATTGACAGAATTGAAAGTCTAAATTTTAACATAGTTGCACATGCCTGTGAAATATACATCTGAATCTCAGTATGTAGCAAGTATGTTGCAGTAATTATATTGTGCATTTTTCAGAATCTAAGGTATAAATTTATAAATTTATAAATTTATAAAGGCAAAGTTTCTTCAAATGTTATTACAGGTGGCTACATTTCAAAATATAAATCACCATTCAGACAAAAAGCATCAACCAAAAATTCAGAACAAATTAAAAAATGCACAGAAACATGATCCAGAATGCAAAGAATGTCCTAGAGGCAAGATTAGCAAACAATTACAAGTGGCAACAGTTACAGTACTCAGCATTTTCAATTTTTCTTCTGAAAAATCTACTTTGTATTCCCAGTATGGCAAAATCATCCTGCTGTTTTCTACATTCTAAAAAAATGCAAATCATCAATAATCGAGAGAGCATCAGCTGATCACATTTCAGGATGCAGCATGGGAGTATTAGGTGACCGAGCATTGATCAAATGACGACAGAATCTGGAGACTGAGTCTCAAGTCGTATTGGTTGACCCTGATGTTAAGCATGTTCATATTATATAAGCCTGCACTGAAGTACTGTTTCTGCTGCTGGAAAGTGCTGTTAAAACTCTGCACACACAAATATATTTGCAAAGTCAAGCAGCTACAAATACATTTCTCCTGTTCAATCAATCAATATTAAAATGGCCTGCTTGTAAACCAACTTTCTGGCAAGGAAACATGGATCAGTACCTGACCCAACCATTTCACGGATCTCAAGGTAAATTCTGTTAGCATTTAATGTGTGTCACCTGCAGGAAAAATCCTTTTTATGTAATAAACTACCAGCCACTGAATGATTTAAAATGAAGGTACCTTTTCTTTTCTCATGTACCTTACACACGCACAGACGATGGAAAGAAGGCAGCAATATTTAGAGAGATTATGCTTCGTATCCCTTCTAAATGTATACTGTTCTCTAGGGAACAATCAACTCAGCAATGTCTGTGATGCTCAGACTAAATTACCAAAATGAGATGCATAACCTTTATTACACCAGCAAACAGTTAACTTTACAGATTATTTCTCTTACTTTAGTGCTCTCAAATCTTTAATCTCTTTTTAAGTAATCAACTGCTTCCAATCTTCCACATTGCAGCTACTGTACATCCAATGTCAGGTGCTGCACACCTCACTAGCACAAACTCAGCACAATGCAAAACCTTCTTTAGCTCATAGAGTTTCATACACTGCCATAGCACGACAGAATGCCTTCGAGATTTAGCAAATTCAAACAGATTCTGTTGCTACATCACACAGAAAAAACGCCTTGAACATCTCCCTGGTTTAAAAAAAAAAAAAAAAAAAAAAAAAAAAAAAA
>WKFP01013902.1:31656-88824 GCA_011057875.1 Pterocles orientalis
AGATGGGGGAGAAAAAAAAAAAAAAAAAAAAAAAAAAGAAGAAGTAACGGGAGAAAGACGGAGGGAGAAACAGCTCCGACAAATTACGAATGCAGAAAGCCAGTAGGGAGCTTGCGTGAAGGGAATACAGGCACTTCTCCCGCAGTTCAAGAATAACCCAATTGTTTAGTCAGGTACTCCTTAAACAAGTGCCCACGCAGAGTCTCCTCCAAGTGCCTGCTGCTGGGGATCTTGCTGGATGCTGCAAAGTGGCAATCAGCGTACTGCAGCAAAACCCGCCCGGAGAAGGGCTCTGGTTGCTGTTGCTGCTACTGCTGTCATATGCCTGTGCTGCATCAGAGCTGGCCCCTCCCCGTCAGCCGCTCGCTGCCCAACCGCACAAGATCTGCATGTAGAAAAGTGAAAAATGAGACTGCAGGTAATTATTTTAGCTCTTCTGCTGGTAGGATGGGCAATGAAAAAATTAAAGGGTGGTGGGGGGGTGTGGGACAAAAAACTTCAAGCTGCTTAAATGGGTTTGCATTGACATGTACAGCACGCTAACGGGCGACCACAATTTTGTGCTAGTCGATACTGTCATATGCAGCAAAAGCAACAGTCGTTCAATGTCAGCCTGTATGAATATTACTGAAATCACGAAATACCTGCCCATGCAAATGGAACTGTTAGAGGCAAGGCAAATAAAATAACTGTTATTTGTCTATTATTTTTTGCCAGTTTTGTAGGTAAAAGACGCATTCCAAAGCATGAAAAAAAAAGAGGGCCAGAAAATAATGTTTGTGGCTTCCCTGCACAGGAAAGGAAACCTGGACAAAGGCAAGGTCTGCAGGTCATGGGGTTTTCTTAGACCTGCTACTTTCATTCACTGCATTATCCCATCACCTTGAAAAAGCAATGTTGAAACTTGTATACTCAGAAACAGGCAAACAAGTAGAAGAGGAAAATTACTCACTTGCATTATAAAATAAAGCTTGTTCTTTAGTCCAAGTGTTCAATGGCTTATATTACAGCATAATTCTTTCAACTGAACAGTCAAGTAGTTTCCTTAAACTTTCAGTATCTGTTCATGAAACCATGAACTGTTTGATGCAGAAGGCACATATTCTGAAAAGGTATAAGCACCACTGAAGTTTAGAAATTTGAATAGAAGCCAAATGGCTGCGTACCAAAATCATCACTACAGCATGAGAAGGGAGTACACAATTATAAAAACAATTTAGAGGACAGAAGGACAATCCTGTGGTTTAGGCCCTGGAATTGTACACAAAAAAATACAATTCAGTTACCAGCATTATTACAGCATTTTGTGTAATCCTGCATGAATCTTGTAGAGTTTTTTGGTTCTGTTTTTGCTTCTTTTTAATGAAGCTAGGACATGGTTCCTGAGGGCAAATTCAAGTACCCTGCTATTACTAAAAAATGGGCAGGTGACTTTGGAGAAAGTAGAAAACTACGTAAAAACCTGCCAGGGATAAACATCTAATTTCAGGATGAAGTAAAGTTGGAAGAGAAAGAAGAATAACAATGGAATTACCTTCTTCCCTTTCTCATAGATGAAGCAAAATAAAACAGAACTATCTTCAACCTGACAAATATCAAGTCTTCACATTTGAGAAGGTGGGAAAGTAAAAGAAGTCATTCAGTACTTGCACCTGTATAGAATACATTTTATACATATGCAGCTTTTGTAAGTGACAATACTAGAATTGTTATTTCTGTACTGAGAGCATCAGTCAATACTGTGGTCGTACCTACAGCTGTTCAGTGTCTGCCCTACCCTTTTCAGTTATTTGCTGTCTGCCAATGCTTGTTCATACCCCAAATCCCTTCAACTCCAGGATATCCTGTCTGCTTACACACTGGTACCATCCACTTTTCAAGGTTGTGCACAAAACCAGTTCTCTTTTTCAGTTTAGAGGGTAAGCACGCCAGCAGCACCACACAAACCAGGACCTCATGACTGGCAACATTTTCCTTACAGACATGCATGGCCTGGTACATACCTCAAGCCTTAGCTACAAAGTAGTATCCCAAAATAAGGATCCAGTCCTGCCAGCAGCTTTGGATGGACCATCTTTAAGTACATTATTCTTAATTTTCTACCTGTTTATGGCAAGCAAGTACACTGTAAATGCTGGATGACAATGCTAGCTACAGTTCAGAAAGTAACTGTGAGACTTTGTAAATATAATGAATTGGAAAATACACCTAGAAATTGATTGAAACAACAAAGAAGCCTTGCAAATACTGATATGTATTTTTTTTGACCTTAATCTACATGATGGAGCTGGTTTATTTTTCCCCTTCCTGACACATTATTTTATCATCTTGGATTTCTTCTTGCAAAGACAAAAGGGTTTGTGAGCGATACATGTGGCACATGAAGTCCACTGAAGTCAACAGCAAAGAGTACAACAAACAGCAAGTTTACATGTAACTATTTAACACCATGGTTAGACCAATTTGGGTCAAGAAGGCACTTCCCTTCAGCATTTGTGCAGAAGACAGTCAAACTGTCTGGTCTTAGGAAAATAACCTAGATGCTTCTGTTAGGAACCTAAGCTCCCTATATACTCACTGTAGCTTTTGGAGGGCAATTAAGACCATCCGAATCAAAAGCCTCACTTTCTCTATTTTGTATACTGGCTGCCTAATTTTCTTGGTCAGGGACCCAACTTAGATGCGCAGCACTAGAGAGTGTGGATTCCTCTGTGGAGGAAGCATGGAGCAGCTCCCCCCACTGCCAGGATGACTGCTGAAACTGGAAGACATTCGCCTTGCAGGGCGTCTGATCCCAGAAATCAAGTAAAACAGTTTAGTAAAAATGCAAAGGAATAATTTATATCTACAAACATACAGAAAATGAATATGTTTTCTTTCTATTCCAGTAAAAAGAATTATACAGAAAATTTATTATTGAAAATAAATAGATAATAAATTATGTAAATGGTATGTAAAGTCTCAAAAAAGCCACATGGACAGTCTGTGAAAAAACACTGCAAATAATTTTCTTTGTAAATACCTCTAAATTTCTGTGACCAGGTCATCTGTAATTTCTATAGTGCTTGAGAGAACATTTCTGCCCTTCCACATAAGCTCACCAATCATTGCCCCTTATTTGTCCTGGATCAGTTAAAACTTTATGATTTCTGTGGTCTATCATTTTGAGCTTCCTCCCTTTTTTTGTTTAAGCAGTTAAAGGTGTTCTACTTTTTTCTAGGAGTCAAGTGGACTTTTTTTGTGAAGTCAAAAGAATTACTCCCATCCAGAGAAAATCTTCTCCTCTCACAGTTAGAATTAGAGAGGTTCACAGATAACTTCCTTAGGCATCACATCTGGGTCAAACCACACTTACCCTGTTTTTCCCACTTTTAAGGTAAAAAAAATTCATAAGAAGGAATGGAGTGAGGAGGAAGCCTTTAACAAAAGCACTAGACAATATTCCTTGTGTGCATGCAAATGCTTTCCCCAATATTACGAGCCAAATCCTTACTGTGTAGTAGTCCACTGACTAAAAATAGGTCAGTTCACATGAGAAAGATTAGAAAAATTCTGCTCTAAATTAGTAGCACAATGCAAATTTGTGAGACAATGTTTGTGGATAACTAGCTATGCCATTTTAAAATGCTATCTACATGCTAACCTACATAATTTGATCTGGTCAAATATCCAGGGAGAGGGTGGGAAGAAAGGAACCTTTGATCAAAAATGTATTACTTACTTTTACTTTTGTGGTAGTTCACAGTCCTACTCATAAAACAACCCATTAATTGAGCTGAATACTGTACAAACACAGAAATAAAAGAGTGCCCTATCCTAAGGAATTTACAAGCAAACTATAAAATGGAAGAGCTACGTACAGATCAGCAGAGACATTTAAGCAAATAGTGAGTCAATAATGAGGATGGAGTCCTGGTTTTGAGCTTTCTTCAAAAGAAGGTCATTAGAGACTGTGAAGAGCAGCAACAACAAAAAAAAAAAAAACCTTGATTCAAGAGGTTGAAAAATAATTGTATAACAGGAATAGAGTGACCTTAGAGGTAAAAGGAGGAAGACTGGATAGCAGATCAAGAGCTTTTTCTTTTTTTTTTTTCTCCTCTCCAAAGATGGAAGAAACTAAGCATATGTGTAAGATTTTCAGTGAAAGTGTCAGTGGAGAGTAAGAGACAAGGAGGAAAGTAAAAGACAAGGAGGAAAGTAAAAGACAAGGGCAGGCAAGACACAGATGCCAATACAGACTGCAGGTGTCAATAAGAAAATAGAAGAGTTAAAAGGACCACAACAAAGGAAAATGGGATCTGTGGCACGAGGAGAAAAACCTGATGGGATAGAGAGAGAAAATAATTTGAGGAGAGGAACAAACCTGTATTTCACTTTGTCAGGGTTTTGGGGAGAAGGATTGGAGAAAGGGGAAGATTGAGAAAGAAAAAAAGGAGCCAGAAATTGAAGCAGAAGGCAGCCAGCAGCCCAAGGAACAAATCAAAACCAGCAAAGATACAACTAGAATTGAGAATGTAAGATTTGGTAACAGTGTAGCTTAACAGCAGTAAGGAACTGAAGAAGATGAGAAAAAAAAAATCTTTGCTTGAATGACTGTTGTTCACATTTCTTCATCCCATTCATTCCACATAAAAAGGACCTGGACCCGTTGGAGAGAATCCAGAGGAGAGCCACGAAATTAATCACAGGGCTGGAGCACCTCCCCTATGAGGACAGGCTGAAAGAGTTGGGGTTGTTCAGCCTAGAGGAGAAGGCTTCGAGGAGACTTAATAGCAGCCTTCCAGTACCTGAAAGGGGCCTACAGGAGAGATGGGGAGGCACTCTTTACCAGGGAGTGTAGTCATAGGACGAGGGGTAATGGGTATAAGCTGAAAGAGGGTAGATTTAGACTAGACATTACAAAGAAATTTTTCACTGTGAGGGTGGTGAGACACTGGCACAGGTTGCCCAGGGAGGTTGTGGATGCCCCATCCCTGGAGGTGTTCAAGGCCAGGCTGGATGAGGCTTTGAGCAACCTGGTCTAGTGGAAGGTGTCCCTGTCCATGGCAGGGGGGTTGGAACTTGATGATCTTTAAGGTCCCTTCAAACCCAAACCATTCTGTGATTCTATGATTTCCACCAGGAAGCTCTGCAGCATGACAGATGAAGGAATTAGGTGTTAGAAGGCAATTGGTCCTGAGGGTTCCTACATGATCCTGTTTATAAACACCTGTTGATGCACGGCCAATCTGTTTTGTTCCTGCAGAATGTTTTTGTTCTTCTCTTAAACACATTCTCCCAATGAGCTTATATTTAGTTTTGTCAGACACTTAGAGCACAGTTTTTAATAATTTAAATTCTCAATATCTGAAATAGAGCATCGTCAAGTACTCCAAGTCTCCATTTTACTACTCTCAAATTCATCACTCTGTCTGAATTAGAACAGTTGAGCTTGAACTGGAATTGCAAGAAACAGTGGTTGAATACTTAAATATTTTCTTTGTCTAACAAAACTTTTCATATACAGATCATTCTGTACCTCATTTACTAAAACACAATGGCTTTAAAGAGATGGAACTGAATTTTGAATTGGCAAAGAACTTTGAATTAATTATTTTTTAAGAACAAGAGATTTAAAGCACTGTGATGTTAAAAAAAAATCCTTACAAGTTACACAAATTGCACCAAAAGCAGACTATCTTAAAATATTACCTTAATTTAATGTTTGTGAAAACAGTGGAGGTTTTTAAGCACTTTGACAGAAATTTGCTTCTAACCATATAGTAACATCTGCAAACTGTGTGAAACAGTGTGAAGTTTCTCTTCTCATCTGGAAATCAAACAAGACAAGACATACAACTAGTCAGCTACAGAAGAAATACAACAAAATATTTAGCTAACCCTTTACGGTTATATTTCATTGCAAACTAATTTGCTTACCAGAAGATAATATTTATGAGCCAGATGTTCTCTGCCTTTACACATATCTGGCTAATGTAGAGAGATGTAAAACACAGCTACTGAGTTCTCCAGTTACGCCATCAGCAAATTAGCCTTGCTGTTTATTTGTTTATCCACAATGTCCAGGAAAATAAGATTATGTAGTACAGTCATACTCCTGTTCAGAAATACTGGAGCTTAATGGATGCCTTTCATTTAAAAGGATAAAGCAATAGGGAATTAAAATGTGATAAAAAGCTACTCCCCTAGTCTTCCTCCAACCCTACACAGCATGCCAGAGAAGGGACTCAAAGCTCTAAGCCAGAGGTAAGATAGCAAATCCACCCCCTTGGGTTTGAGTAGGGAATGCTAACTTTAAAATATTGTTTTTCTCTGCTATCTAGTCCTCTCTTAGTATTTCTATCCAGAATGACCATTCACCCTGGATCACACCCTCCCCTAGATTTGAGATCAGATCTACATTGCAAACTGCAGCAGAAATACCCAAGATAACTTTAAACATGTTAAATCTTAAAAACAGTCCAGCCCTGATGGCAGAGACCTCAGCATGAGCTGAATGCCTCGGAGGTAAGTTACCCCACATGTGATTAATCACAATGGTACAAACATTTTTCCAACATTGCTTATTTTGGAGACATGCAAGTACATCTAATTACATGATGCTCACCTGCAAAGGAATTAATCTAGTAGCTTTGTGAGAGTAATGAGTATATCATAAATGACTGGTACGAGTTTGCCTTAAAAATAAAAAATCTGCATTCCCATACATTTCTGAATAGTCGTCTTTTTATTTGTCTAATAACCAAATATAACATAATATGCAGCACTACCATGCATTTCCATTTTTTATTCTCTGACAGATAAAAAAAAATAGATACTGCCAAAAGTTAGCATAAAAAGAAACCAAAGAAAAATTGTATCAATCATGGCTGTGAAGTAAAAAGTAAATAATTTTGTTTTATTCTAACCCCTCAACAGTAATGTTTTAGAATCTTTAAATTTATAGCATTTAATTTATTCTTTTAATATACAGTCTTCAGTTACTGTAATTAAATTGTATATTTAATAGTAAAAATTATGATGTAGCCCAACAATTTTGAAAAACCTCATGGCTGCTATCACAATTGGAAAATATTCTACTATTCACAAAGGGGAAGTTTCTTCAACACACTACCTCTTGCAGTGTTAAACCTAAAAATAACACCTCCTCCGAAGAAAAAAATATTTTTAGCCTACATACTCTAGACACAGAATAAAACTAATGCCTCCCAGCACATGGTGATTTTAGAAAGCAAGCAATTAAAAATTATCATCAAGAAATTTAAATTACAGAAGCTGACTTCCTTCAACGTATTTCACCCTTTCTGTTCTGGTGACCATTCCATAAGGATCCTCAGCACACTCAGTGCCACTTCAAGGTTTGCAGAAAGCCAGAGCATGGGATGAACTGAACCCACACTGTGCTCATAGTTTTTCACATAGGAACAAGCATGTGGCGTGCTGGTGATAATGGTGCAGCTAACCAACATGGAGAGCTCCAGGCCTAATTTAATGAACTTTTCCAAAACTGAGAGAATGCAGCCAGGATATTTGGACATAATGGCTCCTCCAAGAAGTCCCCTGAGGCAGAACAGACATCCTGAGCTATGACATCCCTGTGCCCAGAGTGCTCCCCATGATACAAACTCCTCTCTAGGGCCACTGCAGCACTTTGGCTGGGAAGCAGTAGGTTTCCCCATCCAACCACAGCAGCTGTGTATGCCACAGCCCCCTCCCAGCTCCATAATGGCACATTAATCCACAGTTTGGCAACCCTACACTGGGCACTGCTTTCAGGTGTTCCCCTCAGAGAAATGAAGAAATTAGAAAGATAAACAGTTTCCTATCTATCGGCCTGAGTCTGGTCAGAGTGAGCCTGCAGCTGAAGAGCCAGAGTTACCAGGCAGAAGCTGTAGTAGCATCTGGCAACAGGGAAGAGTGCAGAAGGGCCCAAATTCCATGAGCTCACAACCTTGGACGGCACTGAAATACCGCGTTAGAGACAGCAACTACATCTTTGCCTTGGCCTTTAGTGGTTTAAAATCACATCTAAAGCAAGCCCTGCAATCTATCAGCTAACGAGTGCAAGGAACCAATTAACAAGAGCATGAAGAAGAACCAAGTGACTTCTGCACACTCTAGGGGCAAGTTTTCATTTGGCAAATTTCAGAATACAGTAACAGATTCCAGCAGGATCTAGCTAGAGAGATGGAAAGTAAGGTTGCAAAATGGTAGGGGAAGGAGAAGCAAAAAGAACAGGAAAGATGCCAAAAGAAGAAGCTGGAAGCTTTCCCAGAACTTACTAATTTGGAGATTAAGCCTACTCAGCAACTGCATCAGGAATGGGAAGAGTGGTCCAAGGGAAAGAGCACAGGATGGGGATCAAAGACCAAGCACTAATTCTGGCTGTGAGTCATTTTCCTTCCTTGTGCTTCTTTCTCACTCCTCCAGTCTTGCCTATTTAACCCAAAAATTACATGGGCATAAACAATGTCCTCCCTACTAGTCATCAAGCAGAGACTGATGAAGGACCCTTTAGTACTGATGATACTTATGAGACGCTGTTCCCAAGCTAATAAAGTTCATCTGTTCCTAAAACAAGTTTCCATGTCCTCTAGAACATGAAGCAGATTATTCACTCCACAGCAAACCGCACCACAGAAAAAGATAATGTAGAAAATACAGCCTCCTATAAGAAGTGTTCAAGATGAGTCCCAAATAGAAAACCTATCACTGACAGGGCCTGTCACTGTGCCAAGCAAGCCAGGCACACTGATAGACAAATAAAACTGGAGCCTGAGGAGGAAGGCAGGGTTAGGGACAAGTGTTGAAACAAATGCTTCCAGCTTAGCCTTTACTTTCAATAAAGGTTGCTCTGCTCCCAACAGTTTCTCAAATTGAAATACAAATACAAATATATATTTTCCAAACAAGAAATAATATGTTGGGGTTGGTATCATTGCACTACATGCTGGAGAAAGCATACTATTCATTTGGCAAATTTAGTTTACTTTTATAAATACTCTACAGATGTTGATTAACTTAAGTATTTACAGCATCACTTGCACGCTGCCTCATACCTATTACATGAGGGCACATGTACCTTGTGAGCACTGCCTGGTGTGTATGAGACACTCTCTCTAAAGCGATACCCACGATAGCATCCTCTCTCTGAATTATCCTACATCAGCAACTCACTACCATGTTTTGCCGTTGTGCAGGGGAGAGAAAGGTTTAAAAGTATGTCTCTACATGTAATCTTATACATGCAATTTATTCAAACTGTCATTGTTATTACATCCTTTTATGCATACAAAAACCAGGAAATCTATCCACACTACTTAAAAATTATGAACCTGCAAAGCAGCAATAGGTCTTAAGACGGATATCTAAATCCTGCTGGAAACAGCTGGAAATCATGAAGGGAAGTTGTTTTAGTGGCTGTTCATGATGGATGGATCAGAGGCACCAGAGCACACAGTGCAAGAAAGGAATTGGGAAGAGAAGGAGGGAACCTAGTGACCAGAATATTCAAACCCATGCTAAGGGTCACATACATTCTTCCTGAATAACAATGGACTGAAGCACACATTAAAGCAGTATCCTGATGCTGTATCTGTGTGACGATGATACTACACATTCAAAATACTGGGAAATTAAAGCAGTTTCTAAAACAGCTTCCAAAAATCAGAATTCTGAAAGGATTAAGCTGATAAGATACAGAACTCCGGGAAAGATGGAGCTTGAACAATATTCAACAGAAAAAAAATCACAAGAAAATATATCAAAGTACGTACAGAAAGACAATTTTCTGCACAAGATCAAGCGAGGAAACAGAGGGCATTCTTTTAAATACTGTGACCTGTCATAAAATATCAGAAGCTGCCTGTAAATTTGTAACACCTCTGACTTTGGGACTTGAGCAAAAAATTAAAAGTCAAATCAAATTGGCAGTTAGTATTCACTTTCACATTAAAAAGCAAACCACAGCCACTCTTCCTAACATTTTGCTGATTTAAAACTCAAAATATTTCAGTAAATAATAGACTTTCTGCACACGGCAAGTCTATTAAACAAAATCAACATACAGGGATCATTTATTATTGCCTTTGCATTCTACACACAATCATAGAAAGATGACAGCTTTGACGAGAACTTAGCCCAAAAGATTATGCTATTCACAAGACTGCAGAGGAATGACATGACGTACGACAGAACATTAATCCTGACCCCTTCCTTCCACCAATATATTTAATTAATTCAGATATGCATACTGCAAACAGCTTTTTCTCCAGCATTACCTTACACCACGAAGAGTAGTTACATATTCTCTGTTCTTCAATAACTAAAGAGATACGGGAATCCAGCGATTCAGGATCACCTGCAGACTCCAGCTATCCTGGGCCAGTGAGAAACAACTGCTGCAGAACAAACAGGCTGTTCTAGAAGATGATATAGTGCTAATTTTTTTTTTTGTACATGTTTACTGCAATACTGTTGATATAAGCTCAAGAGAGAGGAAATCTCTCAAAAAAAATTTGTGTCAATATAAACAATGATTTTGCTGTTAGCCTTTCCTCCAGATCATCTAAATATTTAAATTACTGTAGCATCTGAAGTACAGTAAAAATGCTGCACCTGCTGTAAGAGCTGCGATCTCTGAAATTATACTCACTTGGTAAAACAAAAACTAAAAATAAATTCAAGCTATTAGAAAAGAAAAAAAACACCTAACAGAAAACACACAAGTATTCAACAGTGTGAAAGAAAGTAATTTGTAAGCAGAAATGTAGAAAGAAAGCCAGCACGGAATGAAAATAGAAGTTTGCAAGACATGTTAAACCTAAACTTTGAGGAATATGAAGCCCCATACTACACTGCATTAAACAGCAAATGCACCCAAATGTTGTGTTCCACTTCTGGCCACCAACAGCATACCAACAGCAGTAAACAAAATTCAGAAAAAAACAAAACACAGAGGTGATCTGCCACTGGAAACAGAGAATTACCAGGTAAGCACTGACTGAGAAGGATCCTGACAGGTATAAGTTGAAAGGAATGTAAGCACAACCACCAAAAGGAATTATTTTTATTGTGGCTCAAAACAGAGCAAGTGGAAATTAAATAAAGAAAAACACATGCTGCTTATTTTGAATTATACTTCCAGTTACTAGTAAGTGGAAAGTTATCAGTTGATTTTGCAACCTAGTAAAGGACTAAGCACCTACAAATTAAGTGTTGTAATGAAAACAACAGATGTGCCTGGTCCCAGGGAGAGCCTGGCAACACGGGGTGAAGTGCTCAGCCCATCCAGCGCAGAAACTGCAGGCACAGAGGGGAGAGCCCCAGAACCCACACCCCAAAACCCTAAACACAAAGACACATATGTTACTTTCTGTAATTTAGAAGTCTCAACTAAGATCCCATAGAGACATGCTTGCTGATGCAAGATCTAGAGCCTGAGTAGGAATTTACTCTTAAGGGCTGGTGCCACTAAATATTCCTTAAAAAAAACAGGAGACAGACTTCATTTACTGCATAATAGCGTGCTGATAACTCATATGGGGAATCCAATATAATTTCATTCTAGTTTGAGAGAACTGACAACAAAAAAATGCAGTATTTGCGGAACCAGAAATTACCCTAACTAAAAAGAAAGCAAATCTATGTCTTACTGAGTGAGGCGCTCACCTTAGCAAGGGAAATTTTGGGCTTTATCCCACGGCTAAGTTCAGTTCAAGTTTTTGCACTTGCAGCTACTCTATGCAAATGAGAGAAACAGTCACCCTCATAGGATTCCTCTTACACGCAACTATGTAAGAGGAAATTCAACTTGGCAAAGAGCACCTCAACTCTCTAACAGGAGAAGGGAACAGGAGCCCTCACCCAACACTGGCCAAAAGGCCCCAGCATAACTTGCTGCTGGAAAAGAAAGGTCTGCTAAGCAAAACCAAGCCCTAGCACGTCACTAACCACTTTAACAAAAAAGAAGGGGAGGGGTGGCTGCTTAATGGTACAATTTTTGCTAAACTCTGCAAAACTATATTTAACCTTACAGCTAGACACAGACTAATGCAGTTGCTGAGCAAGCATAAATGCCAGGCCTTAAAATATCTATGGTTTCTAACAGAATGAACTAATTTCAAATAATGAACTGCTGAGCCAGCACAATGAAAAGACTAGAACATGGGAAAAGTAATGCAATAATGGTACGCTTAAGACAATTACAAACCAAAGAAAAGAGAACAATGTCTCTAAGCTTCAAGGAACAACTCCCTGGGGAGGGGTGAGGAAGACCATCTGCAAGAGACGAACACCATGTCTAAGGGCACAGTGACCAGCGATCTGAGGACGGGTATGGAAGCACCGAAAGAAGAAGTGAGCAGTCTGGAAAACCAGGGAAGAAAACTATGGGTCGTGGATGTCTTGAGGGGATAAAGGAAAATATAAAAGTCATTAAGGTGGGAATGGTAGAAGAGAATCAGCACTGCAGATCTGAGCAGCAGAGAATGAACTGCCACTGAGGAGACCACTTCTCTGAACAACCTTGATGCACCAGGAGGGACATTCTTTGATCGCCCATACACGTGGGCTCTAAGGGCCAAGACAGGGGTCTTCTGTACCTTATGAGTTGGGAGAGCTTAAGCTCAGGAATGAGTGTCTACCACAACTACAAAATTACATATGCTAATGACTGTATGCTATTCCTCATATCCACTGTCATTTACATAATCTCTTTACTTATAGAATTCCTCCACCGACACATCCACTGCCATTCTTATCATTACCTGTCTCACAATCTGATTGCTGAGACTGCCTGTGATCCTCAGTTGTTCCGATTATCCTGTAGCTAAATACCACTGATTCTTAGCTGTCATTGCTATGCTTTGTCCATAAATACTGCCAACCAGTATAAGCTGTTAAAAATCCCATCTACCCTCTTGTATAACTATTCTTTTTCCCTGCCAGATAATACTCTCACACACCCCCGTCATAGAAACTAACCCATATTAACACAGTGTTAAAAACAAAACAAAAAGGAAATAAGTTGAATTTTCTGTTGGACTAAATGTATGCACACAAGAAACGTTCTAAGCCTGGACGAGCTTCCAGGATAATTCCCTGCTTAGTTTCAGAAACTCAGTGGAGGTTTGGTATGACCTCACCAGCTGGCAGTTCAACCCTTCTAGGGTTGTGCACATCAAAAATGCTAGGGGTTTAGCAATTTTTCAGATCACAATTAGCTTACAGAAGAGTCTTCAAAATAAGACATGGCAGAAATGTCTGGCAGTATGCATTTTGCATTGTTCTAGTTAAAGAAATTTAATTTAAAATCTTGGTTTTACACACTTAGAACGGTACCTTCTATGACTCCTTTAGACAGCAATTAAGAGTGGCTTCTTAACTATTCAATTTACCTATAACAAATCAGGAAGATTTATCTTTCATTTGCACCAATGTAACTGATGGAAATAAGCATTTGTAGTAGACCAGAAAACCCATGAATAACCCAGTCATTTATTACAATATTACTTCAGAGAAAGTACAGTAAACTATCTATATGTATTGATAAGTAAACTAAAAAACACAAAAGCCATTCAACCTGAAAGCTTAATCAAAGTTCTTCAGTAACACTGTGGCTAACTGAATCCCTTTCTACAGCTATGCCATTCACTACCTACTTGCTTACAGTGATGGAGCACCTGAGAACACAGAGGTTCGATCTATAGTTCATACTTATAAAATTAAGAACTGCAGTCTCATTGGTCTGCTTCAGCTGGGTTGAAGTGGGGTTTGAGCTTCGCAGGCTGTGAGAAGGGCTCTTGCAATCCCAAGGAGGCAGAGCCCCTCTTTTCTTAGCAATAGCTACAGCCCCCAGAACTGAGAGTCTGGAAGCCAACACCATAGAATTCTGCCAATCCACCCGCCCCCCCATTTTGCACACCAGCCACGTTCAGCCTCTGTATTTCACTAAAACAACTGTAAAAAACTTTTATAATAAAACTGTTCTCAGTTTATTCTGTTCTAGTCAAGGGTTCCCCAGAAAGCTATTAGTTTCTTCTTGCAACACTACACCAGAATCACTTGATGAAAGGTCTAATGCTCCAAGAACCCTAAATCTATAATTTCTATTTACTGGGTGACCTCCGAGCTCAACTCCTTCACCCTCTCTTTGGCAGCACAACCTTTGACCACGGGGCACTCACCATAAGAAGGGTTTACTAAGATTTCATTTTACTACAAGTGATTTCCTATAGCCAAGCCTCCTAAATCTAAAACTTCTGAAAGACTCCCAATTTATTACCGAAAATAGACTTTTTGCATGAAACAATATTCACTACAATGATTCTGTAATCAGAAAGAGGAAGAAGCCAGCAAAGAATCCCATATCTCTTGCTGGCCAACAAAACTGTGGATAAGCCCATTCACAGCTTCCATCACCAGGAATGAGGAATCACATACAACCAGAAAACAGAGTTTGGGAGCAATGCAGCTAACTAAAGAGGCAAAACCACCCCAGCCCTTGGAAATAACTGATATTATCACCATTGTAAATATATCAAAAAGAAATAATACAGAGAAATAACTGCAGAAACAATGTGGCTAATGAAAAATGTGTTATTTGAAGCTAAGAAAAACTTCAATAGCGCTATTTAATGGTATGACATTTCTGTAGCACTGCCAGACTTCCAGCCAATTATTGGGAAAAATGCCATCAGAACTAGTATATATCACACCTTACATTTCATGGATACCTCACTAAGATTTCATATTCACATTCGACAGTCTTATTTTTGAGATCTGGCCATACCAGCAATTGCTACTGCTTGAATTACTGCAAGTCTATGAGGTCATTAAGACTTTATGATGATATCATTCAAATACCACAATGTGAACTCATGAAATAATGATGGCACTCAGTTGTAACCAAAATCATATGAAGGAAAGACTATATAACACTTAAATGGAAAAAAGTTTCAAGAAGCAGTGTTCATCCTTGAAACACAATGGAGCGCACATCTAGGAAAATTTGATATTTTCAAGTTACGAGATGATCTATGATTCCTTCTGCTCTTAGAAACTTGCCTCACAAGTGAGGTGACCATATGACCTCCAGAGGTCCCTTCCAACCTCCACCATTCTGTGATTCTGTAAGATCACCTTGTTACAGGCAAAGTTCAAGAACAAAAGAGCAGGTAAACGTATGGTTGCAGTATTTTAAATAGTAACAAGCGAATAAAAAGAGAACAAAAGAAATGTTAAATTACATTTAACAATCAGATTCCCCCTCAGTCACTTCAACACAACACACAATTTGTGAAGATGGTAAACGTGTCCAAACCTCCACTCTACAGCGGAGCTGTCCTACAGCTTGTCTGTGCGGGTAAGCATCAGTACAGCTGTGTCCTGCAAGAAAGCTCTGCCCATCACAGCCAGCACGGATGCTTCAGGGCTTTCAGACCACCCATCTCCATCCCCAGCACTGAGGACTCCCGGCCCGGGGATGTCACATGAGATACCAGAAGATGAACAGTCACACTCCTCTTCCTCAGCTTAGGGCATTCCTGAACTGGAACACTCTTTCAGCTTCAAGATAATTTTGCTTCTTTCTCTCTTATGATACCATTAAAACTCTTGAAAACTTTTAAAGTCATATACCATGAGGAATAGTAGTTACAAAAGTGATTCTTCTAAATTCTGTTGCTGCCACCAATGGTAGAGTTTCTGCCACTAACAAGAGTCTAACTCACTCCTACTTCATTTTATGTTAAAGAACCAACGCTGTTGCATTGCCTATATCTCATTTGGAAAAAAAAAATCCAATTAGAATGGATTCATGACAAGCTAGATGTTGACCCTTAGTTTTGACTTTGCCTGTCTTTTGTTTGTTTGTGAAGCACTGTAATTGTTTACATACTTTATAAATTGAATCTGCAGCATGTGAAATCCGGACTCCGCAGACTCTGTATGTAACCTAGGGTTATAGGTTAAAAAGCATTGACATCATGACAAATTGCTGTAATTTGAAGAATAATCTGAAATCCTGCTGGGACACAATTGAGTCAGTAAGCCTAGTTGTTAATGATAATAAAAGCTGACACAGTAAAAATGATAAAATTAAAGAGAACACCCAGTAATATAAGTACCTTCAATGTATGACATTGACGACCCAGTAAAGGGGCCTGGTAAAAATCTGATCGGCAAGTAACTTAATGCTCCACTTCCAGTTACAGAAAGCTCCACTCATTTGTGAAAACACAACCACTAAGTGCTTTTGTCTTTTCTTGCTTACATGCTATCTGTTTGTCATAATTTTAAAAACACACAGTTTTCATCATATCTTCAGTAACACAAGGGCATAATTCTACTTTCTGATTAGTTTGTATCTATGCACCAGTAGAGAAAAACTGTATTTTTAATGTAGCACACCCCTGATACCTTTCTCTGTGTCTTTGACATATCATAAACCAGCTGGCAACATAAAATATAAATTGGCTAGCTGTAAGAACAGATGAATCATTAATTACTTAGTCTGTACCAAAATAAGAGACCAATTTTACAGTATCAAATGGCATGTGTTGCTGCTAATTAAAATCATATTTTAAAAAAACCCAAAACAAAATGAACATTATTTAAAACACTAATATATACTTCTATTTTAAAATCTTAATATTTTTCAGAATTTAGAAACACGGTTATTGAATTTTGCTTTGGCTTTGCTTCTTTATTTTTATTCTCCAACAATACCCAGATATTATGCATTAGTGTATGTCATTATTAGCATTGTAAGATTTCTATTCACACTTCATACTGAACTATATCTTTCACAAGCCTCACACTTCAGATCATTATTCTCAGCTTTGCAGGATCAGGGGATAATATCTTCTCACAAATACAATTTACAAGACAAGTAAACCATATGCTGCTTATGTAAAAAATCACACAAATCCTGAAACTAAAACTAACAGGATTCTGACATCTCTTCCTTCTGATAGTACAGTCAATAGGGAGGTGGGGAGTTTTCCACCAAAATTGGCTGGATAATAAAAAAAAAAAATGCAAGGGACTAGGTAGATCGTCAAAACCTAAGAAATCATTTGGATTTGCTTTAGAAGTGCAGGAAGACTCAGATACATCCTTTGGACTGGATGCTGTGATAAAGTCTAAAACAGTAACACCACTGACACCTGGCTTGCTTCCAAACCTTTTACAGCTTAATTCCTAAAATAAGCACTCAAAATTAAGATTGCAAGGTTAAAAAATGCTATGTCTTTATTCATAATTAGCAGCCAACTGCTACTGTTACCCTTTCTTATCATACAGAAAACGAATGCAATTGATCTGCCTTTGAATGGCAAATTGCATTTGCAATTATTTCCAGGTTTTTTTACATCACTGAAAGCTGTGCAAAGGGATCCAAAGCTGCACACTCAGCCTGTTATCTTCGTGCAGTGGATTCTGAAGGTAACGACTGTTACACAGAATATCCAGTATCTTGGCACACTTCCATGTCACACAACGTGTAGGTGTCCAAAGTTTTATATTACTACTTATCAAAGATGTTCTAAAATTTCTACTAGCTCATTTTCATAAGCTATTTATCTTATTCCCGTCAGCTAATTTCTCATAAGACCTTGCCTTTCCTCTATTCCTCTCCATATCCAGCAGCTCCTCACTGACACCTGCCAAAGGTGACCCCCATCAGGGCCAGGCCAATCAATTTTCTTCTTAATAGGATATTTTTTTGCTGAGGTAGGAGCCTTATCAAAGGAAAGAGTTTCCAAGAGCCCATCCACAGAAAGGGGAAATACTGCCCAAGCAAAAATACGTGCAAATTAGGCTTTCATTCAAGGCACACAATTTAACCACATCACAGCTGATAAGGAAAAGCAGCACAAAGCCCTTCACTGGTGTGAAGCAAATCGCAGAAACAGTTGCAAGACAACTTCACCAAAAGCTAAGGGTCCTCAGGATAAGTTGCTTTATTTGGTCATTTCTTCACCCAAATTGCTGTCACCGATCTCTGTTTCTAATAGGCTTCTGGCAAGTTTCTGCACACTCTTCATAAAGCTACTAAAAGTCTCCAGATCAAACAGTTTAAAAGTTCCCAGTTCAAATTTTGAAGTAATGTTCCAAGAGGAATATTCTCTATCTAACAAGACTGTCAGAAAAATTCCTGCTATCAAGTGCTGCGAACTGTAAGCAAACCCACAACTAATTACAATGAAAACCGACCTTGCTCTAAACACTCTGGCATATGGGAAATAGCCCTAATTATTTGGATTGTCAAAAAAAAAAAAAAAAGTCCAATCATATTATTCAATTTTCAGTAAAAATTTTAAAGCTGTACCACAACAGAGCAGTCCTAATTATACACAGCTGATAAGCGTTTCATCCTACATTTACACCAGATTTTTGCAGCATTCTGTACCCAAGTACCCAAGTTTTTATCTGTTTTCTATCAATACAAAGCATCCCTATACAAACAAATCAAGGCTCCACACAATGGAGAGATCCTATTCCTTATTTCATGAGGACCTTCACCGATTTCATAAGGGCCTCCCTCTTGAAGCACTCTGGTTCTATAGGAACTTGTGTACGGATCACATTATGCAAGACTGGGGCCCTTCTTACTTTGTTCTTGTACAAACAAACATCTGCTATGGCACACTTGGCCCTAACCCCAGGTTTCTAAAACTCAAGTGTTTTTCTGGGCACATCCCCAGCCCTTGAAGAGAACCAAAGATGAAGAAAACTGCAAGAGTGGCATAGCTTCTTATTTTGACAGTATCATTTTGAAAATTCTTATACATTATAAGATGTAAAATTTGTAATTTCGGTGCCCCTAAAAACAACAAACAAAAGCTACAACCAACTGTGAAACACAAACTATGTACAATTCAACTACACTATACATGCTAAAGGAGATTATCCAGCACAGAAATGAAAGAACTTTTACAAAGATCTTTTAAGCACCAAATCATAATTTATGACGAAAGACAAAAAATAAATTATATTTGAGTTGCACTGTATTTCTACAGAAATGAATGAGAAGTTTGAAAAATGATACTAAGAGACAACACAAACATGCAATGAAACGTCTTATAAGTCTCTTTATACATATGCCATCAAGACATTAGGCCATCTGAAGAAGCAGTTGATAATTATTACACAAACAGATCCCCTGAAATCTAGCCTTCCCAAATTTCAAATCTGTTTCCAGATACTAGTGATTAGAGAAAGATCTATACTGAAGAAAATAGATAATAAGATAATTAGTATAAATGTACAATAAAATAAAATATACACAATAAGGGAAAAAACAACAAAATAAAACTGATTTTAAAGTTTTTTAAAAGTTCAAGAAGGAATAGTTGAATGCATCTCGTATTTTCCAAAGAAGACTTAGAATAAATGAGCAATGGAACACTGACTCTTTCTTAATAAGAGTACTTAGGTATTCCAGTGTTCATTGCAAAGGTGAAGAACACAAGATAAATTTAGGTTTTATAACTAACTCAGTGACACATTTGAACCTGGATTTACAGTTCCCACTGGGAACATAAAGAATGAAAAAGAAGCCAGAGCAAACCACGACATGGATTTTTCATTACATAGCTGCACAGCTATAAAATGTTAACTGCTGAACAGAAGAACTCAAAAGTTATTTTCCCTTCTTAATTCAAGCACCACAGTTTAAGAAAGTGGTTGCCTCTAGGTTTCAGAGTCTAAGGACTTACAGCCTAGGGGCCAGGCTCTACAGCTATTAATCACAGCAAGGCCCTTTGCATGAAGAAATTTTAAAGGACAAAAGATGAAGAATCTAATAATCAATAAAGATAAAATATAAACTGACATTAAAAGGACAGACAGAACACTGACCCTACTAATACTGTCTATATAGCACCTTTAATAAACTTAGTGCATTTAAAATACAGAATTGTTCCTATAAAATTACCAACTCTTGTTCAAAATCAGCTGTATGTCTGAAAAGTTACGGAGAAATCACTTGAACAGCACCATCAGAACATTTGAACAGAACCTACCAAAAAGGATGTTGTAGCAAGGTGGGTGTCAGTCTCTTCTCCCAGGTATCAAGTGATAGGACAAGAGAACACAACCTAAAGTTATGCCAGGGGAGGTTTAGATTGGATATTAGGAAAAATTTCTTCAATGAAAGAGTTATCAAGACCTGGAATGGGCTGCTCAGGGAAGTGGCTGAGTCACTATCCCTGGAGGTATTTAAAAGACGTGTGGATGTGGCACTTAGGGACATGGTTTAGTGGTGGACTGGGAAGTGCTAGGTTTATAGTCGGACTCAATGATCTTAAGGGTCTTTTCCAACCTAAACGATCCTATGATTTTATTCTATGATTCTATCAATATTAAACACTACAGGGATTTTTATCTTAAAGTCACATTTAAGCTATATATATGAAGTTGCATGCATTACATAATTGGACACCACCTAATATTGTAGAAAAATCCGAGATCTTTACTGTATGCACAGATTTGGAAGTTGGCTTTTACATCTCATCAACTACGTAATAGCTAGTAAAATGACTTCGAAATGCAGAAGTTTTAAGGACAAATCAGGAAGAACAGATGCTTAATCTACTGTCATGACTTTAAAAATATTTTCATGCAATTCACGAACTGACAATGCAGTTATAGGTTAATTTCTCACTTTCATATCATATTGTTGAGGCTTTTGTGTCTCATTTTTAAAAACATGTTAAACTTCAAGTAAACTTTGGTCAGGATTTCAGCACACGACCTATTTTGAAGATGCACCTGACTTTATACTGAAGATGTATATTATCTGACACAACACAAATAGGTCAGTGCTTCTGTTCTAGTTCTTTTTGTTATAACTAAAACCAGTACAGTCTAAAATTAATACACACAGTAGGTAAAGAAAATAGAAGTTATTACTATAGCAATACTCAAGAGATAGAATCAGGTCACAAAAAGTGGAAAAAAGCGGAAGTTTCCCATCTAAATCAATAATCACTCTGAAAGGACGAGTTTAGCAACTACAAAAACAACTGTGTATTAAAGCAAATAACCACTATTAAGGATAACCACTTCCAAGGACTGGAAAAGCTGTTCAGCAAACACGTTCAAAAATACAAAATCAGTAATCCACATCACCCTAGTATTACTAAGCATAAGGTGATATACCAGCAAGCCTCTGACTTTTAAGCAGAAAATCAATAACTTATACTCATAAAACTTCGATAGCAGAAAGGTAAAGAGCTGCCAGGATCAATTTAAATCTATAAGCCAAAGTAGTTTATACTTAAGCTCACAAATGTTACTCAAATGCCATTTCCCTCTAGAGTTACCATATGCTTAGTAAGGTACAAAGAAGTATTTTTCATCATATATAGATGCAGAACAAGTTAAAGAACAAAGTTAGTCATAGTTCTCAATTTTCTTCTATTCACAACTGATGGTCAAATAAAATACAAAAACTGACTACCAATTGCAATTAGAAGCCGAAATTAATGACTATTGGTATCATGTAGAAAGCCAGCATGTGAATGATGATAGCCATGGGATGTCTTTTCTGTTCTTGATGGAAACAAAGGATTCCTCTGGCTTCTTGTGCTGGCACCTTCAGCCTTTCACCTTTTTCCAAGCTTACTCGGTTCTGGACACACACCCTCTGTTTTAATTGCAAACATACCAATGTATAAATTAACAATAAAAATTCCTTTATCTAGTTTCATTTTAAAAATATGCAAAAAGACGAAAAGACCTACATCACTATTTGCATATAACCAAACTGTGTCAATTCCTTAATAGGCTTCTTTTCCTGTATCTTACATTCTGATTCCCCAGTCCAAGGACACAGTATTTGTATGCTTTGCAGAAACATTTATGCACCACCATTCCCTTACATAAGACTGCTGTGGTATGACAAAGTTTCCAGCTCTATAAAAGACAAAGTCAACAAGATGCAAATTCAGAATTCACTCTTCATTTGCTGCAGTTTCTTTTTTCAACAGCTCTTATTCCCTTTACTAAAATGAGATTGCATATGTTTAAGCTTGAAGAAGAGTGAAAAACCAATAAGCTGCAAAAGCATGTTTTATAAGGATCTGCAAATAAGAGCATAAAATCAGCTCAAAGATCTCCATATCTCAGCATCCTGTCAGGAACAGCAGCCTCAGGAGGGCTATAAAGAACAGGGGCAGCATACAGAGTCCTCTCCTGGGCTCCAGCAATTTGTAGGTCAGGGACTACCTCAGAATACAGTTTATGGATTTCAGTCAGTCTCTCCTGGATCTTTCTTCCACATATGTATCCAATTGTTCTTGAGCACAGGAAATCTATTAAAGTCCTGCCCTGTGGCAAGAAGGCCTACAAAGTATTCTCTGGCAGGGCATTTTTAATAGTGTATAGGGATACCTCTGTGTGAGCAATTTTAACCCAATTTATAACTATATACATTTTAATCAGAAAACAGAAAATCAGCAGGTTTGCATCTTTTGAAATTAAATGCTACATAAGGTGCTCCTGAGATGCTATGACTGTTGTTTTGTTGTGGGGGTTTTTTTTTTCAGTTCAAAGTACTTGAAAGGCTGAGAAAGTTGTGTTGCACCACACCAGAATTAGAGCATGATGCCAAAGGCACATGCATAGAAGTAGGTCAGGCTAGGGCATAGGAAGATGCAAGCACTGCTGGGACAGTGCTGAAACACAGCCAGACTTGGCGTGGTCCACATCTGTACTGCCTAGAGCTGATCCTGAATGCACTATACCACTTGCTGTGCCTGAGTTTTCTCTTGAAGGGAACTACTTCAAAAGGAAGTGCAGGAGCTGAATTACAACATCAAGTGAGCAAAGCGTGGGGTTGAGCCAAACTAGCACCATGGAGACACTGTGGCTTTATCTAAGCTGAAGAGTCAGAGTATGGGTCTGACTGCTGGCATGCAATTTCTGTACTGTTAAGCTGTTACTACAGCTCCCAGAATGGTTTTTGCTTTGCCAGCTCGTGCTCTCCTATACAGTGCCCGGAAATGGATGGGGCATAGCACAGGCCAGGGACCTCACCAGTGGGTAGTTCAGATGTATCATCCAGCTTTGCTCTGTAGAGTAGGAGTTTCACTGTACAGATGCAGATCTTTACATTTCTTCGCTTTAGAGCCAAAGTACAAATCCTGGTCCTTTTTATTTATTAGTACTGCCTCTTCATCACAGCTCTAGCTGCATTCTTACCACAGCATGAGCTAGGAGCTGAAGACAAAATCATACCCCTTCCTATACATTCCTTCCTTCACAGAAGCAAGGTCAAAGCATACCCACACATTGATAACAGTTCACTTAAACACACACAAGAGCACCACTATCTATACCAAATTAATGAATTAATTATGTGACAAAAAAAATTATGCTCCATAAAATTCTGCTTTCCCTGGCTCTAAACTCCTGATGCCCTAACACACCCCTCAAACTCTGAACACATTTTATTGTACACAAAACAGGCAACGAGTAAAAAGCAAGAAATAAGTTAATACCTATAGTTAATGCCATTCCTTATACATAGATGGCAGGAAAAGTAAGTTGTCAACAGTTGCAAGGAATTTGTCAGCAGAAGCCCACTAAGAAAAATGCTGTACCTAACAGAAAGCAGGTTTGTTGCCCCAGTGACTACAAAGCAGTAGTAAAGGACTGATTCAACACTACTCAAAGTTAATAAAAAATAGCCCATTTGCTTAAAATAAGATTTAATCAGTTCTTAGAGGTGTACAAGAACTATGAATCTGTCTTTCTTCACTCAGAAGTTAACAACTAGTCTCTCAATATTGAAGGAAGTTTACTTTCCAGGCAAATTCATTTAGCATTTGCCTTTAATTCAAAAAAAAAAAAAAAAAGTTCCTCACTGTTTTTAAATTCATCCCTAGCCTCTGGTTGGCCTTTTTGTTCATTTGATTGTTATTACTTTTCTCATTTTGCCATGGTTCTGCAAAAAGGTTTGCTCACATTTATGTTTGAACTTATATTTTCTGAAGCATAAAAAAATCAGCATTAGCATTATCAAAAACAATTATATACAAGAGTCATAATAAAAGATACAGAAAAGTAATGATAAAAATAGACAAACCAAAAAGATGCACAGTATGGAAACTGCCAAAGAAAAGTTTTCAAGAAGGCCTAAACACATAAAACAGAACAGGCTCAACATCCTGAAACAAATTTCACCCTAGATACTTCTCTTAAATGAGTTGGTGCAATGTATCAAAACAAGAGACAAATTATTGGGTGACTAACCTTTCAAGGTATGTCACATTATTAAGAAACATTCTTCTAATACAGTGGGAAAATGCAAGAGCCTTTTCAATTATTGTTTCAACACATATGAATTAAAAAGACCAACAAGAAACCTCTTCTTCCAACAGACAAATTACCGGCTGTGACATTTGAAACAAAGTTCTAAATAGTTTCAGAAAACAACTATCAAATTTGAATAATCCAAAAATGTAGGCTTATAAAAATAGATGAGGAGAACTTGGTAAGTATCTCTACTCTGAAAACCTACTGTCTTGCCATACTGTTTTAATTCTTTGGCTCTAGTTGAAAAGATTTAATGGGAACATGCTGAAGATGCATTCGATCACCTCTGATCTCCCAGTTTAGATACTTTTGCTCATTTCTCACAACCACATTATTCTGTATTTCTTGACATTACAACAATTTGTCTTTCAGTCCAGTGTTCTAGTGCTCTCTTTTATGCTTTCTCCTCTTGCACCATCAGGTGGGGGTTCTGGAACTGATGGTCAAACAACATGCTTGTTAAAGCTTCTCATTAAACTTAACAATTAAATTCTTTAATTACTGTCAGACAACAGGAGACCCACTGTTGAAAATCATGATCATTATAGCTATTAAGGCAAAGTGATGATAAACAAATCCTCAGAACCACTTTGGAGCTGGCTGTGTAGGTTCATAGAGCTCTCTGCAGAAATTTGCTGCAATTTAGAAAACAATCAGGAGGGGTGGGAGGGCCCAGTGTCCACAAAAAGCTTTGGATTGTCATTATTACGTCTTTTGATTCATAGATTGGTTTGGGTTGGAAGAGACCTTTAAAGATCATCTAATTCCAACCCCCCTGCCATGGGCAGGGACACCCTCCACTAGCCCAGGTTGCTCAAAGCCTCATCCAGCCTGGCCTTGAACACCTCCAGGGATGGGGCATCCACAGCTTCTCTGGGCAACCTGTTAAATGTAACCTCACATTACACTGGGTACAAGACATTTTCCAGAATTATTTCCCCCACTGTATCCCATAGGTTGGGGTAGGTAGCATGGCAAGAGATAGTTGTGATTTCCTTCAAGAAGCATTAATTGTGTTATCTGAGAACTCCAATATAAAAAAAAAAACCATGGTCAAAATGGCAGTGAACAAGACAGGAAGATACATGCCACTGTTATTGAACAAGATGAAAATCCCCTCTACTAATACAGACGTGGAACAAAACCAATAGCTATACAAGAAGTTCTCAGAGTTCTGTTTTGTTTTGCAATGTACATGAGACAACAGACACCACCTTTGCCTACTTTTTTAATGATAACTGCAAAACTTCCAGCATTTCACTGCATTTATTTCATATAGAGATACAACATTTGGAAATATTTTTATTTTAACCATCTATCAGAAGTCAATATAATCAACAAATACTTCCCTGAATTTTTTTCTTTTTCTGTACCAGGTACTGTGGAGACACTTAGTATCCACTCCGTAATTTTTAAACCATAATGGTACCAATCTCTTGAACAGGAAGAGCTGTGGGGAAGTGGCAAGAGGAAGGAGAAGGGCAAGAGAAAAAGAGACTCACAGAGAAGAAAGATGATGGGGATACAAAGGAAGAATTACAAACTATTAAAAAAATACCATAAAAGCTCACACAAATACATTTATTATACATTTGATCCAAAGCAAACACAGCACCTTGGTTCTACAAGTATAAAAATGTCATAATTGGAATGAAACACATCACTTCTTGATATGACTCCAGGAGGCTCAAGCTGAAGTTTGGTATGTTTACTTAAAAATTAATAACGACAACAACAATAATAAGAAATTGATTTTTTATTAAAAAAATGTTTCTGCAGAAAACCATCAATTTCCTTTAATGCTTCCTGTCCATGTCCTCTGCAAAGAAGAACATGAGAAACACACATGCCTCCTGTTTCAGTTTGGCTGCAGGTGCTGGTGAAAGAAATACAGAGTAAGAAACTGTTTCTGCTCTCTTCAGCTCTGAGTCACCATAAGACACTGATGTTTCAGTGCACAGGCTGCATAATCAACATTTATTTCTAATCTGGATTCTCAGCTCTTCAGGTTCAGGCTTGTCTTTCACAATCTCACAATTTACTTCCTCTACCACTAGAACTACTCGTTATGGCTGATATGCTAATGCTTGCTGTAAAAGCAGTACACATGGCTTCTCTCCAAAATAGCAAGAAGGTAGATTATAAAGTCATAATTCCTGATCTTCTCATAAAATAACTGTCCAGGCATTCTGTTCTCCATCTGCTCTGTGGTTATCAATCTGTGGTACACCACCTCGTAGCAAGGACTCAAGCTGTGAGGGAGGTGCCACATCAGATGAAAACAGAAAGACAGACTTCCTGCCCCTGCAGGTTAGTAAGACTGGAACAGTGTTGCTAACGGTTTTGTAAACTTCTTCAAACAGGGACAACTACACTTAGGTAAGAGGATGAAAATTAATATGGCATTTCAGTTACCTAAAATAACCTCAGAATATTTAAGTAGGAGCTGTATTCCTTGTAAGCCTAACCTAAATTACCTTGGACTATTACATTTTTCTAATTAAATCTCCCCTCAACACTATAGCTGAAGCCAGATCCTATCATATTAGCTCTCACTGTTTTATATTGCTCCCAGCTTCCAAACATGTTGAACACCAACATTTTTGTTTTAAAAAGACTTCTGTGACTCAGTACATCTCATGCTGCCTTGGTTAAATTCTTCATGCTGCTGTTTCAGCTGGCACAGTAAAGACATAGCTGCTGTTTGTTCCCTTATACAGGCTGAAGCCTTGCAGTCTGGGCTTTTGTTTTGCAATCACTGAGACAGGAGAAAGAGAGGACAGATTTCATTATAAATATTAGGAAGAAACTTTAATTCGCGCTTTCAAAGCTAAATAGGCCATAAAAATATAAAGACCCCAGTTAGTCCCCATTTCCTCTCCAGAACCTTCTAATTAATTTTCCATAATAAAAGGAAGGTTAAAGATAGGGTAATTGGCAAAAACTGCTGAAAGACAGAGTGGTCTATTATGCCCCCAGAAAACACACCTTGTATAACCTCTTTTCAAGCACAAAAGAGATCTATGAACAACTCCTGGTGATTTCATCTTAATTTAAGCTCTCTATGCAGTATTGCCCTGCTCATCTTACTCTTGTGTTTGTAAACTCCTGAAAATACCAAGCTTTCTCATACACAATGCAGCAGCCAGCCAGCATCCCTCTGAGCTCTGAATTCAGTGTTTTCAGCCAGCCATTGCAACTCATTCGCAGCAATGCTCATGTCTTACTTCTTTCCAGAGATTCAAAACTAACCTCTCAGACCAAAAAACAAACAAACAAACAAAGAAAAAGTGTAATCACATACTTCAAAATCTTGGGCAAAAGGATTCTGGAAACTAGCTGGACTAGGCACACACACATGGAAGGCACCAGCTTCAGAAGTCTCCAAAAAAAGCCACAAGACACTGAAAATCGGGGCTATTTCATATTCATTTAGTGCTGTTCCTACTTAGAAAGAAAGATGCAGACTGATGAGTTTCAGCAATTCCAAGATTCATAAGCGAGCCCCTGGGTGACTTGGCCTGACCTCCTGAACACACCACACAATTCCTAGCCAAATAAACTAGCTTGGGGAGGGCAGCAGGCTAATGCGTCCCTTCAGCTTCCAGTGCCTCTACACTGCTCTGAGTAGATACACTTCTTACAGTTATTCTTGCTAGCAAGTTGATTTTCCATCAGCCAGTTACCTGAAGAGACAAACCATCCATCATCCACATCCCAATTACAAAATACCTTTTGTTGTTGTTGCCATTAAATCTGTCATAGATAAGCTAGCCATTTCTATCATCTCTGTCTCAGCTTAGTCATCCAGTTCTACTGGTGCTACTTGATAGGGATTTCCTCATTTTTCTTATTTTATGCCCCATGACTTTTAGCTCCATTTTCCAAAAAAAGCTTTTCCTCATCAACATCGATTTAAAGATTTTTTTTCTTTCTTTTTTTTTGGTCTTTTTAAGGAACTGTTGCTGATCCTATCATATTTAGTCGTGCTATTTCTTGAAGCCAAATCTGTATCTGATAAAATATTTCCTTACACTTTTAATTATTTAAGTTCCCATGTCAACTTCTATGGTCCAGAAATTGTGCAAATAATTTTGTTTTATTTTTATATAAACAAACAAAAACAACAGTAATTGAAAAATATAATTTTCCTATCTTCATTCTCAAGGTCATGAAGCTATTAGTTGTCAGTCATGTAAGTATGAATTAATTTATTGCCTCACGAGTAGTTTCTAAAAGCATTTCATATGGACAATAATAGATTATGCAAGCAATCTTCAACAGAAGTGAAGAATTTATGATATTTTCCCATCTGTGAGGGAAAAGACTTCAAGCAGATAAGGATAATTTGAACATCTTCTTATTGGTACAGGTTTTCTAGTCTTCCTAACAGTGCAGACTGAATCTACATGTTGCCAAGCAATCACGTAAGTTTACTGGATTGTGTGTTGTCATAAAATATTTAAAGAAGCAGCCAGGCTGAACTTCCAATTCCTAAACAAGAAAACATCTTTAGATCTGAACCCCAATGCCATCCTTGATTTCTAAAAACAGCACTGTCCTGCAAAAAGGTGGTTCTGAAAGGCTACCAAGTAAAAGCTGAAACACCTGAAATCTGTCTTGTGCAATGGTGACATCTGGCATTTGTACTGTACCAGTGCCCAGAGACTCCTGTGACAGACCAGAGCCTTCTGTGCTAGGCATCACACAGAAGCACTGTAAATCCTCCAGAAATTTATCCTCCAAACTCATGAGAAAGATATTCCAGTCCAGTCACTATTGCTGAGTAAAGCTTCAGATGTGAATAGGGCTTTCAGCTTGTGACAGAGAAACATGCAGTCTGTGCACACTACAGCCTGGCAGCTCCAACCTGTAAGTAGCCCTAAAAGAAAACTGCTAATTTCACAGAGAACATAGACAGATGATGATCGTAACTGTAAAACAGACAGGAAGAGCCTGAGATCAATTCCACGGGCCAAACTCAGAAAGGGAGATCAGACAAAAGATGTACACAGATAATAAAATTGGTCTCCTTTATAAAGAAGATCAGATTAGAGGCATGCAACGGGCAGGGAAGCCATGGGCCTGACAGCTGTAAAAGGAAGTTCAAAAATACGTGGGTGATGGCTGGGGGAGAGAACCCAGTGACAGACGACAACAGAAACACTCAACATCTTTTTTGTCCTGATCTTTACAGGAAAAGCTTCTGCACTACCAGCATGCTTCATGTGGGAGGCTGGACTACATAATGTGAATATCCCTTCAAACTACCATTTCTGTGACTAAGCAGCAAGTCAAATAAGCAAAGATACTCCAGAACTGGAGTACAATAAATGAGTTATCTTATAATCACAGTGTACTCCCTGCTCTTATACTGACTCCCCATATTTGAAGCTAGATACACCCTTTAAAGAAATATACTTGGGGGATTTGAAACATGCAATTTATTTGTTCCAATTATAGTTGTGTATCAGTATGAGCAAGTCATTCTGAAACACAGTTCTGAGTTTGCTATTCTCTGTAAAGTACAACCAGAGATACACAGACTGTCTCATCAATCCAGCTAGGACTGAAGAAATACGTTGCCAGTAGACTTTAACTGCTCATAAGTGCCAATAATTTTATCCTGTTGAATTCCTTAGTGCCCTGTAGCACTGCTGTAAAGGGCAAGCAAGCAAGCTAGAGCCAGAGCCAGAAAGAATGGGGGAAACGGGGGGGAAATCACTGTTCCTCTAGTCTGTAGAGGTCATCTATCCTCTCCACCAAAGCATCTGAAACACCGCCCTACACTGTGTTTCTATGTGAGGTGATGTTTGCTCTCTTATTCTCTCCCCTGGGTACGCAACGTTTCAGGAGAAAGTATTTTTAACACTTATGCAGTTGTCTGTGACTGGAAAACATAAGAGATCTTTATGCAAGGGAAGACGAACAAAAACATTTTAAGAAGAAAAGATGCTTTTATTGTGTTTAGAGAGAATAACTTTGCTTTTGTTTTTTTTCCACTAAGAAATCATAAAATGTTCTCATGCTACAGAAAAACAGAACATGAGAAGATTATCCAAAATGATCTTTTTAACTTCCCACAGTTGCCAAGATCTAAAAATATTATTGAACTTGTTGCTTTAAGATAATATAATTAAAAAATATCACCTGTATAAGAACTTATCTACAATATACTTGTCTCTGTTCTCACCTAACACCTTTACCTGAACCCTGGAAGAGACCTCATTCCTTCCCCCAAAATAGTCCTGGAACAGTTGTTTCACACCATCTTGAACAGAATGACAAGCACCACAGATGATAACACTGTTCCTTTAGCTTGACAGTTACTTTCTAAAATTAACCTTTCATATTTAGTTACTTAATCTTCCTACAGCCCAATTATGAAGGCATTCCTTATTGAGCACAGTATTAACTTATAAATATTAATGAAACCATAAGCCTTGTCTATTGAGCATGGTACTGACCTGGTATTCTCCTGATTATCATTTAAATCTATATAAAGAAAATTAAAATTCTGAGTTGTATAGACACTATCCTGCAAAAAGTCCTATACCTCTTTTATAAATTGGAGAACAAGAAAATAAGTAATACTGGGTTTTATTGGGGAAAATTTCTTCACTGAAGGGGTTGTCAAGCACTGGAACAGGCGGCCCATGGAAGTGATTGAGTCACCATCCCTGGAGGTATTTAAAAGGCGTATACATGTGGCACTTAGGGACACAGTTTAGCAATGGACTGGGAAGTGCTAGGTTTACAGTTGGACTCAATGATCTTAAGGGTCTTTTCCAACCTAAATGATCCCATGACTCTATAATATTCTTTTTTTTTACCTTCAAGGCAAAAAAGGAGGAACTATTCTGGAGATGAAACTTATTTTCTACTTGGATTTAAAGTTTGATTTGATATTTCCCACTTAGCAACTGGCTTGTATTTTTCTAAGTTACTAAACGGGTCATTTAACACTGTCATAGTTATTGCTACATTTTCACTTTCTCAAAGGAACATTCATATTTAAAATGTCACGTTGGATTAAATGAATAAAAGCAAACAAACAGACATTATTATTTCTGTGAGGAAATCAGACAAACATGAACAATAGCGAAAACATCTGCTTCCAAATAGTCAAACTAACTCAATACTCAGAAAAAAAAAAAAAAAAAAGATGAGATTTCTGCTTTTATCGACATTATATAAACTCTGAGACAGCTATCAATAACACCGCCACAGAAACCTAGATCCATATCTGGTTAAAACTCAACCTCTTCTACCACAGAGCAAAACAAAAAGGAACCAACCCTCTAACCTCTGTGATCCACTAACCAAGGCTTCATTGCAATACCTCATGCTAGTGAGCCTCAGCATTCATAAGGCAGACAGACCCTTAAGGTCCCAGGTTTCTCTGGACTTTACAACATCTGAACTGACAAGGCATATTGTGGAATAATGAAAATCACATGCTACAGTCACACCACAATAACAGGAACTTCTGATGTTTTAGTACTAAAAGGTATCATTTTTAAGGGCTTGTTGACTTTTTTTAACTTTGGTGTGAAAAAGATTGAGACAGGTCTTTTGGGTGCTTTAAAAAAAATAGAAAAATCCCATTACACTTTCATTCCCAAGGAAATCACAAAAAAAGGGCAAAAATCACCAAAAATGTGGCTTTTAAAAACACAACAATCACTGCAGCAAAATACAGTTCTGATCAAAGCACAGATATAGATCAGAGCCAAAATAAGAGTACAGAGGTCTCTGCCTCTCAGACTCCATCCTAATCTAGCTTCTGCACTATGGTGACACAGCTTAGAGTACCTGAGAAACAACTACAAGGTCTGATTCATATGACACAGCAGAAAAAGCTGATGCAGAAACCTTCTAATGTGGTACTTCAGTTTAGAGTCCCTAGGTGGAAGAAGGCTTCATAACCCTACAGATCTGATTAGGGACACAACTCAGACCCAGGGAGAAACAACTGTGGCATATTTTCAACAAGCTTCATTCTTGTCATCGATTGAATTATCCTTCACACTTATCGATGCTTAAAAGCCATAAGGCTTTCAGTGCAGTGAAACAGGAGGGTTAAGCAAATAAAGTGCCCAACCAAGAAGCAGGCAAGGGCTCCACGGTCACTGAAGGGAACAGAAAGAGTCATCACTCCAAAGAACTGAAGCACAGCTACACAAAGCTATGCAAAATAATAGGTTTTTTTTCCACAGCTAATTAGAAAACATCTAGCATTTCCAGTAATGTGCATGTGTGTCCTTAAAAAATACTCACAAAGGGACAGGATATGAAGAGATTTTTGTTCTATGCACAGACTGGGACAGAAGAGCACAGGGAAGATCAGTTAGATCATTTCCCTCCTCAACACGGCAGCCGGTGGTTCCAGCTTCCCCCAGCCCAGTGAAGCAAGAGGAGCATGGCACTTGCGACCAGCAAAGCTGGTTTTATGATGTTCTGCAAAAAGTCCCAGACAGAATTTTATCAGCAGTGAAGTTCTTCCTGGGGCTACTGACTTAGGGGCCCAAAATAAAAATATCTTCTAAAGGTATTCAGAGTGCAGTACCAACCCTCTAAAATCAATTAAATTTTCTCCCTTCACTGATAAACCGATACACAGTCATTACCTAATTGGGCATAAAGTGTACTTATACAAGGCATCACTCATCAACAAATTGCTCATGCTACCTGTTTGATTACTAGAAGCCATGGGAGATATTAGAGCCTTCTCCCTCCTTTCTAGCTCTAAATCCTCATCTTTCAAAAGCAATCATCACAATATTTCATTTTGATTACATACAGAGCTCCTACAGCCTGAAAAATTACTGACTAACTATATTTAAATGCACATACAGTTGGATAGAGGAGTAACAAATAACCAAATTAAAAAGAATATTTGTACTTCAGTAGCATGTTTGCTAGCAAATTGGATTTCATTTATAACTCACAGCCTTTCTTTGACTATTAGCAGAATTATAACCCTAATGCCGCCACCTGCCAAACTAAAACAGAAACCTCACCAGTGTCCCAATATGCCAGGCCACAACACTGCATCTTTGGGATAATGAATTGTTTCTTTCTTTTGATTTAGCAAAAAAAAAAATTAGTTTGCCATAATTGTTTCTAAGCCAGTTCATTTTTGTTCAAACACACACAAGCAATTTATCTCTACCACAAAGAGTTGCCGATAATTCCTGTAAATCTTGAATGTACTACAAAAAAATGTGGTATCTGTGAGAGATCAGGACACAGCTAGAAAGTGAGTTTTCAGATGGCATTTACAGCAAATTTCACTTGAGAGAAATTAAATATTAAACAGAAAATTAATAACAATATTTTATACATAAATCATCTGAATAAACCAGTAATTACTTCCCATATGTGGCGCATATAGATTATCTCATTTTCCTTCATTAATAGCTCCTAGCGAGAACAATTTGCAGGGTCACCATCTAAGCCCTGAAACAAAAAAGCCCAGCCAAAACACCAAAATCTTTGCTCTTCACGTGAAATAAATGATCACCATAACCACTTCCTAATGCAAAATAGCAAGCGTTCTACCTATCTAAACCCACCCATCCCTCACTGGAGAATAACTTAGACTTCCCTTAATATCTGTGAAGTCAATTCCCTAACGTGTAGATTCAACTCAGTGAACAAAGGTCTTGAGAACTGAGTGAAGCCATGCCCTTGGACTGGAGATCTCCACTAAGCCAGAGTTTAACATTTTTATTTAATACTTATTCTGAGAGCAACTCACAGCTTCAGCTTGACAATTGAACTAGGCATTGCAGAGACACTTGAAGACATAAGACTTCTCCAAAGGGATCAAGGTGTTACGAGCTAATTTTAAACTAGTTAAAAAGCTAGTTCCAGGTACAAAATTAGAGCTTCAAAAAAAAAAGCAAAGAGGCTTGATGCACTGTATCACTTACCACAAGTCTAAATCCTGCACTATATTTAAATAGACAGTATTTGAGTACTTAGGTAAATGGAAAGCATTCAAATGATGAGCCACAGCTGTAAAAATAACAGCTGCTCTACTTATTCTTCCTTGAGGATCTGGTTAGATTAACACATATGTAACACTTATGATTTATTCATCGGTTTCCGAGTAGAAACATAAAGTAGCTAGACTGAACTATAAAAAACAGGTTAGTATAATTTCTCCTTTTAACACACTTGAGAAATAGCAATATGAAGCCTCCCAGCTTGTGCAAGGCTTTTTTTCTCATTTTGGAACAGCTAATTTATGCACATGATTCAGTTATCACACAACTGGTAGATTAGACCAGGAAAATACTGTCAACACTACTTTAAGAACATCTCTTTTCTCAGCTTCTAGAATTCAAATACAGAACTGTAAGCTCCAAATACAAACTGACAGACCATTATACATACAGGACAGGGAGCTTTGGGCTTCTCCAAGCACACATCCTTTAAGCTGTTCACTAAAAAAATGAAAATAAAAATCATGTATGAGTCTGATGATTAATACCTAATGCACTGAAGTGGTTGCTATGAGGAAACTAGCATAGTTCTTCCTTAATGCCTTATTGGTCCAATATGGGCAAGTCTGAAATCAACATGTGGCTTTAATATCAGCTATCCTAGCAAGAATTTGATAAATGCTGACAGATGTTGCATTCATGTGGTATTTCTCAAATTTTTATACTAATGCATAGAATTGGAACCAGAGGTGATAGGCTTCCGTAGCAGAGATGAGACTGGAAAAGCCATTTTCCATGAAATAAGAACCCCTCCATTGCTCTAAGGCAAGTGCAAAGGGCTTCAGCGCACAGCAATTAAAACTCTCTTTCATTTAATTTCTGAAGTTCATTTGGTAAGGAAAAAAATAAATAAATCAGAGCTCATTTGCGGGAGAGAGACTGAAGCACTCTGGCTGGGGGTAAAAAAGAGTTTTATGACCTTCCTGGCTAAGAAAGACATGATGATTTTGGCTGATGATCAGAGATATCTGGCAGAGGCACCAAGGTTGTTTGGGTTTTTCTTGGAAGAAAATGATTTGCAGCTCCATGTTCGATAGCTTGAGATCAGACACAATTTCCAAATAAACACGTACTATCTACAGACAAGGTTATTTTACAAATTGGCCTTGAACATATTCTAAAATCATATGAAATTTTCCCACAGCCTTCAACATGAAGCTATATAGCACATATTTTCCAAATCTCTAAACAATCCATCTGGAAGCAAACATCATTTGTTATCAGGTTTTACTAGGACAACATTTCAAGTAAACTTCACAGTCACAATACAGTTGTTTGAGTCACATACATAACTATTTAAGCACATAACAAAAGAGCAATGGGACAACGGAGAGTAGGTATTTTTAATGCAAGTTAGGCTGTGTCCACAAAATCATGGTGTACAATATGTAGAAACAGAGTGTGGCGTATAGGGACTGTGCATCACTAGTTACACTCTCTATCAGTGGGCATTACAGTAGAATTTTTTAAGAATGGATTTTAAAATACTGTGGTATCCTAATTGATGAGGAAGCACAGAATGGATTTCTCCTTTCACGGATGAAAACTGTTCATTCAAATAAAGGACCACTCAATGTGAGCAGCCATTGTTGAATCAGGCTCAGTTAAGCATCCAGGATGTACAATTACAGTGAACAGACGTACACAGAATTAAAAAAAGGATAAAAGCAAAGAGAAATATCATAAAGCATCTTAATACACTAAAAATGGTGTCTATACACCTAGGTACTGAAAAGTAAATGAGGCACATCCTTTCTATTTTCACTCAAGCAAATTCCCAATAACGCCAACAACAGTTTGCTCATTGACGTCCTTAGTTATAAAACTTACAGCTTACAGGAGGACTGCTGTTCCCCACACAGGCCTCCGCAGAAAATTAAAATTTTTATTCCTTACTGAAAGTAGGATGAATAACACAGTTTGGGACCTAAAAGTTGTCTTCATAGAAAGATAATTATTTCCTAACCCTATCAGTAGTTATTAATTTAATGCTGCAATCACTGGGTAGAAATCTACAGTTTGTGTTATGAAACAGGTCAGACTAAATTGTTAAAATCACCTCCCTTTTCTGATCTTCAGTGTCTCTCTGAAAGCTTGGTGCTGTGATGTCAAAACAACAAGGGACAACTTTCATCAACAGAAGCTTTAATAAATGAAAACATGAAACAAAAAGCAGAATAAGTATTTCAAATATTAATTATTTTTAAATTATCTTAGTAGTATCTTAGAGAACAGGCAGATCAAATGCATATCAACTGTCATCAAAATAGTCCAGCTATAGCCTCTAATTTATCAAAGGTCACTCACTGCATGTACCCAAATGTCAGTCACACTTGACACAGAAGAACCAGAGTAACCAGTATTTCCTAACTGTGCACTTTGTCTAGTACAGAATGGCAACAACAAAGCATGGTTGCTTTTTTTTAGCTTTCCTCAAAGTTACTGAACAACTCCCTTCAACAGCAAGCTATCAATTTCATGCTGTTTTTTAAACTTGTCTCATAAAAACATTAAATTTCAAGTAGTGACAATTACACTGAGAACAGTGTTTCTAACACTTTTACACACATCTCCCATAGGTAATATAACAATGTTTTCCTAATTTGTATATATGAAATCTAAATTGCACAAAAACAAAACTCCAAAATCTGTATCCATTCTGCTCATACTCTACATTTGATCTACAATTATATTTTCTAAATGTTACCCATAAATATCCCCATGGAAAAACTGTAATCAATGCAGTAATCTACTGCATGTCTAGTCAAGTGACAAATGATAGAACTAAGAGAAAAAATAAGACAGGGAGCACAATTAAATGTATATTCTGTGGCATGTTTATCCACAGAAGATACAATACTGCATAAAAGAACTGGAAAAAAGCAACAAAAAAGCATTTTCCAAATTAATGTTAGGACTTCCATAATGCCTACAGATAGAATTACAAGTACTGCTGCAAAGCCTGTTAGCCCTGAGTGCAACTACTTTGTTTTTTATATGAAAACAAATGTACAGATCCACAAAGGGCTGCTTTTTTGTTGTTGACATCTTCACCTGCACAATCTCTGATGACTCTGTCAGACACTTCAGTACCAAGGCAAGGCACAGTGAGGGCATCAAATAAGCAGGCCTAAAGAACTCTTGAAGCTAGACATGGCTGCAGTTTTCCTTAAAGAATAAAAATGCCAGCATATATGGCAAACACTTTCTTTTATCCTGATCAAAACCAAAAAACACTGAAGGTGCATGCCACCTTTTTAAACAAACAAAAAGTACAGGTGCAGAGGTACACAGTGTATATAGAAAAAAAGCTGTAAAATAAGGGTTGTGCTAGTTCTTTTAAAAAAATAACTGATTTTATAAATCTATTACAGGTTGTCCCTGATATTTAAAACACCATGATAGCAAAAGCAGACAGTTGCCCTTGAAATCCAGTGTACTCATAAATGTTTGGAAACTTAAGCCCTGAGTCTTTGCACAAAATCTAGTATGTATATTTACCCAGGATCATGGTGAGAGGGAAGTTTTAAATCATGTCAAAGCAGTGCTCATTAAAGTTACAATTAGACTAGATTTCTTTGCACATGATGCCATCAGGAATTTGAATCCTACTGAGCAGCTGGAAGAGATTGGGGTGGCGGGTTGGCATGGCTGCCGGAGGAGTATGTGCACAAAGCCCATCTCATCTGGGCACAGCTATCATTGTCTGACAATATATCTCAACTGCATTCAAAGACTGACGGGATTTCATAGAGCTGGATGAAATTTTGTATGGGTGCTACCTGCATTCATTATATATGGTTTTAATCATCCTATCTGTCTGCAAAGAAATCATGTCTTCAAAAAAACTTTAAAAATTTGTATAGTCAGTTAAAATACATAGTAATTGCAGCCTCAGGTCAGCAGTACATCTTCTGTACATATCACAAAATCTGAGACAGCCCGTACCATTGAAACTGGACTTTCACAGGACTTAGAATGAAGAAAATAAACCATGTTCAGTAGAAGTGCCACTATGATGAAAATATAACCTCCTCTACGTGCCAACATGGAAAAAAGAAGTGCCTACAGGCACAGTTCTAACCATAGCAAAGAACAAAAAAGACTGAAGAAAGAATAAAGTATAAGATTCGAAACAAACAGTTATTTAATTCAGAAAAAAGCGTGCCTTGAGGAATACAAACACCTAACAACATATAAGAAAAAAACCCAAATGTAATATCAAAAGACATTTGTAGAAGATCTAACTCTTTGCTACTCAAGACACTGTAGAAATTACATTTTAATTATCTGTGCATATCTACAGCACTAGAATAATAACCAGTTTAAATCCTGCACATCTGTTGCTGTATTTTCCCAGTATCTGAAGGACACAGAGCTTAAACCCTACCGCATACTCACCTCCTACCAGTTAGATTTTTCTTCTATATATAATGTGGTGTTACTTTGCTAAAAGCCAAGTCACTGCACCTGATCTGGGAAAACCAGAGAAAATCTCCCATTTGCTGATCAGCTACATCAGAATGGGCTAGCAAAGGGACCCAGTGGGCCAGCACAGCAACACAGTTTGGGAAGATGAAGTATGCCCTGCACTGCAGAACAGGTTGTGCTATATGACAATTTTGTCACCCCAGATCTTTCTGTCAGCACATCTAATAATTAAATACATGTCAAGCTTGCCACGTTATAAGTCATCTGAGCTGCAGCAATCAGAATTCCCATTTGAATAATGTAAATCATCATAATGCAACCTAAGTCCGCTCTCTACCGTCAGCAGCACAGCCATTCCACAGTGCTCAGACGTTGACCTCTGAGAATTCAGGCAGTGCCCACTGTCCACCGACAAGTCTGAAAATGTGATATGACAGACTCAGCCATAAAAACACAACAAATAACTCTTCTGATTTTATTACTTGTCAGCTACTACATGTATTAAAAAAAATGCTAAGCAAATCTCCTCCAGGAGGATTTGTAAAACCATGATTTACCAGACATTTCAGTACTTTCAGAAAGAAGTGTCTGTGTTCCATTACCCCAAATCCCACTCCAAAGAGCAGAACAAAGACAGCAGATACTAGTATACTTTAGTACTTTACAACTATTCCCTAAACAACTAGTGGCTCATCAGCAAGAATTCACAGAATCACAGAATGTTAGAGATTGGAAGGGACCTTGAAAGATCAGCTAGTCCAATCCCCCTGCCAGAGCAGGAACACCTAGATCAGATCCCACAGAAACGCATCCAGGCGGGCTTTGAATGTCTCCAGAGAAGGAGACTCCACAACCTCTCTGGGCAGCCTGTTCCAGTGCTCTGTCACCCTCACCGTGAAGAAGTTTCTTCTCATATTCAAGTGGAACCTCCTATGTTCCAGCGTGAGCCCATTGCCCCTTGTCCTATCACTGGATGTCACAGAGAAGAGCCTGGCTCCATCCTCCTGACACTCACCCTTCACATATTTATAAACATTAATCAGGTCACCATTCAGTCTCCTCTTTTCCAAGCTAAAGAGACCCAGCTCCCTCAGCCTTTCCTCGTAAGGGAGATGCTCCATTCCCTTAATCATCTTCGTGGCTCTGCGCTGGACTCTTTCCAGCAGTTCCCTGTCCCTCTTGAACTGAGGGGCCCAGACCTGGACACAATATTCCAGATGAGGTCTCACCAGGGCAGAGTAGAGGGGGAGGAGAACCTCTCTCGACCTACTGACCACCCCCCTTCTGATACACCCCAGGATGCCATTGGCCTTCTTGGCCATGAGGGCACAGTGCTGGCTTATGGTCATCCTGCTGTCCACTAGGACCCCCATGTCCCTCTCCCCTATATTACTCTCCAACAGGTCAGTACCCAATTTATACTGGTGCCTGGAGTTGTTCTTGCCCAGATACAAGATGCTGGACACAAGAATAAATTGGGAGAGGAGCATCTGGAGTGCTGGTCAACGGCTCAACAGGAGTCAGCAGTGTGCCCTGGCAGCCAAGAGGACAAACCACATCCTGGAGTGTATCAAACACAGCAGAACCAGCTGTGACTGTCCCACTGTATTCAGCATTGCTGCAACCTCACCTCAAGCGCTGTGTGCAGTTCTGGGCCCCACAATTTAAGAAGGATGTGAAGGTCCCTGAAACCATCCAGAGAAGGGCAACAAAGCTCGTGAAAGGTCTGGAATAAACATTCTATGTGGAGCAGCTAAGGACTTTGAGCTTGTCTAGTTTGGAGAAAAGGAGGCTGAGGGGACACTTCACTGCTCTCTACAGCTTCCTGGGGAGAGGATGTGGAGAGGGAGGTGCTGAGCTCTTCTCCCTGGAGTCCAGTGATAAAACGCATGGGAATGGTTCAAAGCCGTGTTAAGGGAGGTTTAGACTGGACATCAAAAACTGTTTCTTCACTGAGAGGGTGGTCAAACACTGAATAGGCTTCCTAGAGAGGTGGTCAATGCCTCAAGCCTGTCAACATTTAGGAGATATTTGGACAATGCCCTTAACAGCATGCTTTACCTTTTGTTTGGCCCTGAAGTGGTAAGTCAGTTGGACAAGGTGATCGTTGTAGGTCACTTCCAACTGGTCTATTCTATTTCTATTTCTATTTATTTCTATTTCTATTTCTATTTCTATTTCTATTTCTATTTCTATTTCTATTTCTATTTCTATTTCTATTTCTATTTCTATTTCTATTTCTATTTCTATTTCTATTTCTATTTCTATTTCTATTTCTATTCTATTCTATTGATATTTCCTTTAGGGTAGCCACTGGCTTTGGTAGGGTAGCCTTTTGGTAGGCTTTACAGTCTATATTTTAAGTTGGGTGAAATACGACCAAATATGAAAGAACCAGAGAACACTGTGTGTATACCCAAAGGTGTAGATTGTCCTTCAGTTGAGGAATAGTTTAAAAAGTATATCTAAAAATAAAATAAAGATATACTTGAAAAAGTAAATATGTGGCTCAAATTAAGTCTAATCCACACTTGCACTAACTCTTGTGATATCTGTCGTCACTTGCTTTACATAGATGCAAATATCTCTGCAGCATGGTCAGTTACATCTGATTTGAGACCAATTAAGTCTTTTTGTAGCGCATCTTTTTGATCAGATTTTACACAGGTGCCCTCAGCTAAAATTGTGTAAATTGGAAGCCTCACATAGCTGGTAATAGAAAATGGGAATGCTTTTTGTACTGTTGACCTTGGGGCTTCCATTATAGATCCAAGAATGTCACAACTTCACAAGTCTTGTAAGTGTAAGTGTCACAACTACTGCAGGCTTTTTAAGTGGGTTATTTTTTATCCTAATATTCTTAATGGTTTCTGAAGCCATGTTGTTCTTCAGACAGGGGAGAGATGCCAGAGATGAGGAAATTATAGCAAAGCAGAGGGACATCAAAGTCGTTGGTCTCTTTCAAGCTTGGCAGGTGATATTACTGATTAGACAATCATTTTGCAATTCCTTTATCCAGTTTTTGAAGCTTTTATGTATCACAGTGGCATTGATTTTCAGGTAGGTTTCATTGGTGTTTTAAGTCAGGTATCCCATTTCCAGCTGTGGCCAGTTCCTTATGGTTCAAAGGAAGGTGAACTAGGCTTTGTCTATGCTAGTAATGGAGTTAGACAGTTGTGCAATCCCTTTTCTGATAGCTGCAGGCAATGCCAGCAAAGGTAACCGTGCTACTTGAGTAAATTCACTGGTTCTGCAGACAGATTAGTCAGTGTACTTGTCTGTCGACAAATTAAAGGTGGAAAGATAGCATACTGTCCCTTTTTACTTCTTAGTTCCTGACAATACATTTCACATTCTGTACCTTGGCTGATGTTAGCAACCTTCAACTGACCTCTGACAATATATCAAAACTGAAATATTCAGCTCCAGGTTTCCTTGTCCACCCTTCACTTATGCTTATTTACCCTGTCTTGCTCGCTGTGTCCCAGTGGGCTGACAGTGGAAGACCTTTCGCACACCAACGCTCAAGACTCATCATCGCTTAAATCGTGTCTTCTTTCCCCAGCCAGCAGGAAGGGGGACTGACACTGTGCATTGTGAAGAAAACTGAGCAGGGACAGCTGCATCAGAAATTGCAGAAAAAAAGCAGGTTTTTAAAAGCAGAGCAAACTCGTAAAGGAAAGGGAAAGCTTTGCTTTGGATGCAAAACAAACTGTTTTGCTTTCCTGAAGCAATGCGACGACAGTAGAATGATACCCAGAAGACAAGTATTTAATTGAAAATTTTCTGATCAAATATAATAAACAAAGAGATTACTTTTTATAGACAGATCTGTCAGGGAATGAGTTTAGAAGTTCAAGTAGCTGTTAATATAGCTCAGATGAAGTGAAATCTCTAGGCTTTCCATTCTGCTAACACTATTGCATGTCCTGACAGATATACTTACTTTCTTAAATAAATTCTGGATGTTCATAACTTCAATCAGTCAATAATTTATTTTGTTACTTCTTTTTTTATACCAGGACATTAATAGAGTAATATGCATCCTGGGGTAAGGATATATTGTACAAAAGCATGTAAAAAGATGTCACCATAAACCAGTTTTTAAATTTACCATGGCAGAAACAGACTTGGAGCCTCAAAAGGCAAAATTCCACTGTTGCACGTTGTACACACATGCTTAACTTTACTCAAAAAAAATCTCTTTATATCATGGAGATTTGTATTAGAGTAAAAACTGTATATCTTTTTTTTGTAAAGCTATGTCTCTACTATGCTGTGTCTTAAACTCCAGCAGGCAGCTCAGCCCAAGAGAGCTACTCACTCAGTCCCCACAGTGGGATGGGGGGGAGAATAAGAAGGGTAAAAGTGAGGAAACTCGTGGGGTGAGATAAAGACAGTTTAGTGAGCAAAGCAAAAGCAATACAAAAGAAAAACAAAATAAGGAATTTATTCACTACTTCCCATCAGCAGGCAGGTGTTCAGCCATCTCCAGGAAAGCAGGGCTCCATCACACACAACAGCTAATTGTGAAAACAGTTGTCATAACTCCAAATGTCTTTCCCCTCCTCCTTTTTCCCCAGCTTTATATGCTGAGCATGACATCATGTGGTATGCAACATTCCCTTGGTCAGTTGGAGTCAGCTGTGTGCCCTCCTAAGTTCTTGTGCACCCCCAGCCTACTCACTGGTGGGGTGAGGAGCAGAAAAGGTCTTGGCTCTGTGTAACCACTGCTCAGCAAGAGTTAAAATACTGGTGTGTTATCAACACTGTTTTGCTCATAAATCCAAAACATAACCCTACGCAAGTTACTATGGAGAAAATTAACTCTATCCCAGCCAAAACCAGTACATACTCATAAATTAAACAGTGCCAGATAACAGTGCTGGAGATAACACATAGACAAATCCTCTATATTTTTAATGTCTCCCAATTGTCTAGACTGTTATATTGCTAGAACCATCTTTAGTATCCATCTAATGTAAGCCAAATAACAGTTCCTGAGCATACAAACATTTCCTTGAATAAATATTTTCTTGGTCCAAACACCAATTCCCAGCAGACAGTTTGTATATTTTTTTGAGTCTACAATAACTTAGTGGATGCAAGCTGTTCTGCTCTGGTTATTCTCCAGGAGAGAGAAAGGACCCAGGAGCTGTTCAGTTCACCAGCACAGAAATAGGTTTTGTGGTCTTGTGAATATAAGTAATGCAGTCTGCTAACGACAGAGAAAGATGTTAATTTTCACGTTGCTTGTGATTTGCGTATTCTGTGTGTTGTCAGTTGCCTTCCTGAGGCTAAAGCATTAATAGCAGCAGCACTGCAGATTTCGGAAATAGTTCAGTGTGAATCATCATTTTTGGAACAGGACAAAATCTGAAATTTTTATTTAGTGTCAGGATCCAGATGATCCTTAAATACTGTAATTTGATTGGACTTTTAATATGACTCTGCATATTAATAGTCTCTCTTGCTAAAGATGCTTCAAGATGATGCTTCAAGTCAGATCACAAATAACCTGTAAGTTTACATTAAATCAGGCTGAAGCTAGTTCAATGTTCTTGGGTTCTTGCAACCTGAGTTTCAGGTAGTAGTAGAAGTGCATAATGTACCACCATTTTATTGCTGCTAGTTGAATGTTTGGTTTACAATTCTTCAAGTAACCTTGACACGCACGTCCTCAAATTTTGCATGTGTCCAATGCTAGCGTACAATATCTACTACACTTTTACTAGTCAGTTAGTGAATCAGCGTCCTAGGTTATGCTGATAGAAAGCTGTTTCCTCTGTTCTCTAAAAGGTCTTTCTTACAAAATCTTTCACAGCCAATATTTTTTTGAGGATTACATCCAACTTTCAGATAAAATTAACTTGGACCAGCTGACTGAAAAAAAACAGTATCGAGAGTTTCTTTGATGACACTTGTAAAGCATGTGCATAACATCTGTCCAACTGAAGCCAAAATCGCTATGAGAGAAACTGACTTGCCATACCTCTGTCTCAGGAGTCTGTAGAAGTGGGACTGGCACTGCATCCTGCACTTGAGGTCAGTGGATGTGTTTTTTTTGTCTACCAAAAGTCTTATTTTGGAGATACACATTAATCTCGTTAGAGGGGATAAAAAGTGATGTGGAGGATTAGACCTTTATCTCCTTGTATGGCTTACGTAACTCTCAGAACACCTGAGAATTTCAAGAGTAAATAAATTTTCCCTAGGAAAAATGTGATGGAAATCTTGTTAATAATTGGTGAAGATACTCCTTTACACACCGCATATTTTACTATGCAAGGAATTGCTCACAGTGGGGTGGGACCAAAAGAAACCCTTTTCACGGCTGAGCAGTGGGATGGTAATACTGATGTGAATGAACACGAGTAATACTCTCATAAACAAGTAAACAATTCACACTTTCAGATTGTTAATACGACTTTACGTATAGGCTACAGTGTCTATGGTCGGGAGAGCTCACTGAAGGGCTTTCCAATTTTAAATTGTAATTTCTGTGGCTAGTGTGATTTTATCACAGCATGTTATTTTAATAAGTCCCTCTGGATTCATTAGAATGGTACTTGCTTTGAGGGCTGGGCATATCACAATGTTTTACAGCATAAGATTTAGTAAATTACAGCACTCTCATTTAAACTCTATTCTTCTTGTATAGCAGATGAGGATTAGTACCCTCTAGATTCATTCTTTTTCTCAGCTGTACAATTTGCTAAGGGCCTTGGGGAATTATCTATAGTAACTCTCAAAGCTCTTTCTTAACAAGTATTCAGCAGACCAGTTACTCCCTATTTAAATCTCCTCTTCATTGTTTGGCACACTACATGATTTCTTAGACTAATTTGTTTGTATTTAATTGCTGATTTCTGCAAATATTCCACAAATAATTTGTCTCACCTCCTCCAGAGCTGTTAATTAGAGTTACCCTTTCATACAATTTCTAATTCAATTGCAGCACACTTGTTAATTGTCTCTATGTCAATGGTTGGGTGTTTAGTTTCAGCACCTGGTATGTCTTTCTCAAATATATCTTAACAATAATTCAAAATACATGAGTCAAAGTGTATGTTTTCCCAAGCGTGCCATTATTATTAACTCAACTCTTCCATGCTGATGTAACTCTACTTCAAGGGCAGCATAGTAGCCTAGGGGAGCAGTTCTGGTTCTCAACTATTCATCAATGGGAATTCTTATGAATCTGAACAGAGCAGAACTGGGACATTCTAAGGTCAAAATATATTCACATCTTCCTTCAGTGGTAATGCACTGGGGCACTCTTTCACTAATATTATTTCTAAACAGCATTTTCATTGCCTCAACACTGTTTGGTAACAATTCCTTTTTGTTTCACATTTTTTTCTGTCTGTCTGTTCTTGTGATGTCTTTAATAAAGTGCAAGAAACCTGTAAAAGGACACAATTCCTCTGCAGGAGTAGACATCTGTTTTTGCCATCTCTCCAAGTGTTACATTTTCCTGGGTGGTTGTTTTCAGTTTTTATTTTCTGCTGCACTTTGCTTTAAACTCAGATTGTTTACCATGCTTTCATGATTGACCACATTTTTGTTTCTGGCATTCTGCTGTATTCAAAAGATTGTGTTTTCTTTCAAAAGATGCACTGAGTGACACTAAATGTCTGTAGTCGCTTTTTCCTCAGTAGCTCTGTGAATAGTTTACATCTTTTAAGCCTGTCAACCTGATTGCCATGTTTTTGCCACATAACATCCGAGACAAAGCTGATCAGTAGAATAATGATTACTGCACTGCAGCCTGTGAGGTGGATTTGCAGCTTGGTCTCCATAAGGTTGTCATCATCAATAGCAAGGGAATGGTTGCACAGCTGATTTGCAGCAGTTCTCAACGTGTGTTAATTAAATCTCTAATATAGCTGCTAGGCAGACAGATTTGCACCCCTCCTGGACAGCACTCATGAATAAGTTCAAAATATTGTAATTAAAAGCGAGACATAATGACTAACACATATATACAAGACTAATGTGATTCCAGATTCTCTTTTTAGGTTAAGCAAGCCGTCTGAATGCCAAACTAATGTTCCAAAAGCCTCCCTTCTTATCTTATTCTGTGTAGTTCTACCTGGCATTTGACAGTCAGGTTTCAAGGGGCAGATCCCAAAAATCTACTCCTGTATCAGCCATCCTCACAAACAATTGCTTTGGAGTGACAATCTTCAGAATTGACCTTCAACAACAGTAACCTATAAAGAAAAATGTTGCAGCAAAATTGTTTTACATAGTTTTATTTAAAAAATGCCTTTGAAACACTTGACTCAGAAAGAGATATAGATCTACTCTAGAATAGAATCAGAAGAGGAGATTTTTATAATTGCATTTTAACATAAATCTTAAATCCCTCTGGCTAAACTGTTATTTGTGAACTTTGCCATTAATTCTCTGTGAAAGGAATTTTTTGTTTGTGCAGATACTGACTTTTGGCTAAGTCTATACTCACATGTGTTACGACTGCTTGCCAAAAAATGAAACACAAGGAACAGAAAACTTCAGAAACAACTGAACCGAGCAAGTAACAGTGCTAAGAAACAGCAGTTTGATGGGATGTCTGAGGCAGAGTTTGGGTTATACAGTAGCCCTTTCTCTGGAAAGCCTTTGCACATAGCCTAGTTAGTCAGTGATGTCTGTGTTTGGGTGCGGGACAATCCAGTCCTGGGAATCAACTCAGGAATAGCTGAGTTGTGTGTTACTTGTCCTGTGGTTGGGTAGATCTAACAGAGAAAAGCAGTAAATTTTTTTTTTTTCCAGGAGCGATAGCAAAAGTGGGGCATAATACCTTGGGATTTTGTAACACGGCTCAGTCTTTTGAACATGGGTGTGGTGGCACCTGGCTATCCATGGCTGCTATTCCTGTTTCTTTTCTTGATCTGCTCATCCTTGAATGAATGTCTTTGCTAGGGTCTAGGATCTCTTCCTCTAAGTAACGTCAATCCACCAGGGAGTGTAAATGAAATGCAGTGGTGGGATCCCCTCCTCTTTTTAAGAAGATACCACCACTTGGGAAAGCCCCTCAGGCAACTTGAGTACCTTCTGGAAACTGACTCACAGAGGCGATCAGATCCAGTGCAGGCATGTCCCACAGTAGGTGGAGGATTGTGGCATACAGGGGGTTTCCTGAGCTGAGGAAACACCAGGGGAGCACAGAGACACGCCAGGAGCCGGCAGCTCTCATAAGGGTGGCTGATGCAGCGTGGGCAGAGCCAGGAGTAACGGCGGCCAGCCCCACTGCCACCAACGGCAGCCCTGGGGAGCACCAGCAACCAGGAGTGCTGCCAACAGGGTGGGAAACAGGGCGTGGTGCATCAGCCAGACCATGGTGTGGTGGTTTGTGTGGCACTTCGCGTGGGAGGGCGCGCAGGGAGGGCATCTCTTCAAAGGAGGGACCAATCCACTGGCCGAGTGGGAGACCTGAAGCACACAGAACCCAGCAACGGGACACCGTCCTGTGACTATCTGCACATGCGAAGGGCAGTCACCCTACCTGACCTGGGTACTGGTCAGCTTGGGGCTCTGCAGTGCAATAAAGCCAACTGAAAAATTACCAGGATCCCATCCTAGACCCTGATAGCATCAGTGCTTTATACTGGTATTGTGGTTTGCTGACACAGTTTGTTACTGCAAAGTAACACATTTAATCATGCCACTGATGCTGTTAAATTCTACTGCCCATCGCCAGTCTGCAGCCACCGTGAGCCTAGGACTACAGGAGTGGAACATCCTGCCTGCAACCCATGGGGTAAGTGGCACTGGAACAGAAACCAACAGCCCTGCTCAGGACAGAAGGAGTAGTGATATCTGTTGTGCAGATGGTATAAAAGAGCAGGTGTGGGTCTGAGTTTGGACCCCAATGTTGCCTAGTAGCATCACAGATAGAGTTTAAGGCTTACATTTGAGGGAATCTTGAGAGGAAAGCAGAAGAGTGATCATTCATTTAACTGCGGATTAATTTTGTCAGAAACAAGTCTGGAAAAGTGAGAGTTCAACGTAAAAGCTTTGCAAGAGCTGGTCAAGTATCAGGATGAGCAGAAAGCAAAGTAGGTGTCTTCCTCACCACTTCTTCACAATGTATAGGCCTAGAAAATGTGGCTATCATATCTTACATGCCTGAGTGGAAACTTTGAATACTGCCACTGTGGAGCCTATCCTCTGTATTCATAAAACATCTCTGCTGCCTGTCTGCAAGAGAGATATTCAGGAAACAGGCATTGCATGTGTTGCACCTTACAAATAGGTTTACCAGTCAGAATTCTTGATTAGAGTTATCTCTATTGAACAGTTAAACTAATGCTGACAATCCTTTATGAGGAAGCAATGATTCTAAATCTGTTTATAAAAAGTATTTGTTACTCTGGAAAAACCAACAAACTGCTGGATACCATAAAGAGGCTAAATTTGTGTATAATCTGTTCGTCATTAATAATTTTATTTGCTCTAGATGTTTAGTTGCATGTGCTAAACTATCAGATATTATGTACATTGTTATAATGTGCTTATACCTATGCTTACAATATACCATTTGCAAGGTAGCCATACAAACGAGGCAATTAAGGTAGGTATTGCATGGTACTTCAACTAGTATAATTGCTATAGTATTTATAGGACATAAATAACTCTGTAATTGCTAGATTTTATGGTTCACATTCTACCTTATAACAATTACACTATTACAGTGTAATTACATGAATTAAATGATTTGTGCGCCACAAAAACAGATTTTCTTGTACTTTGTATTTACATAATGCGCAAAATCTAACACAGCCTTTTTACTGTGTTAAACTCTGCTGTTTACTAGAATGGCTCAGATCTAACCCTTCTCACAACAGAAGGATATAGATATAAACATAGACACAGATAATTTATAGATACAGATTATCTAAAGATTTGGATAAATATATATATAACTTTCTGAAAATGTGTCTGTCTCCTCACCAGTCCATTGCATGTGAAGCCTTGACCTCTAGAACTCTGAGCTGCATGCTCACACAGTGACTGAAATAATTCGGAAATGAAAGGGATTTCTTTTCTCTGCTAAGGTATAATGACTCTAGTGACGTGTGTCCCTTTGAAATAGGGTTTTGCAAAAACTGTTTAAAAGGCAAACAAAAATTCACAGCCCAATGATCAAGAGTTCTTTGCCTTTGTTTTCTCCCCAGATATTTTGTTTCACTGCTCTCCTCCCTCTACATTATGCTAGCACAAGTATTTGTGTAGTTCTGTGAAAGGTTGCTGAAAAACAACTCAACAGAAATAAATTAGTTATTTATTGGGATTAGTTTGCTTATTTAGTTCTTTGGCACAGCTACAAAAATTCCTGTGCATGTATAATGCAGGAATTGGACAGGGAGGATGGGGAAACAGGTGACTGGGGCAGGACAGGAGGGGTGGCCATTACTTAAACCATCTCTAATAGTTGAAGAAATGCATCTGTAGTTCTGAGTACTCTGATGAAGGAACATGTCTCTTGCTGCTCAGATTTCTGCAATTCTATTTAATATGCCAGGCTTCCTTCCTGGGTTTTGAACTTTGAGTTAGAATCTCAGGCACATCAAAAAGCACCGCTGCACCATGCTGCATCCACAGCTCCATGCTCACCATCCAGCTCCGTACACGGGGAGGTAATTGTGTGCTTGAGTGTAGCCTTTCAATACTGAGGATGTTTTCAGTGGATGCAGTGAAGTTTATGAGTGTGGGCATTTAGAGGATTGGGGACTTATACCACAGACTTTTTCCCATCCGTCCGTCCTACTGAAATCCAATTTAAGGAATAATTTGCTGTTTCTGAATAGAGCCAGATTAAGGAATTGGAAATTTTAAAGAAAGGAAGTGTCTGTTAAGGTTTTTACCTCTTGATAATCACTTTGAAACTCACCTAGGAAAGCAGTAACCAAAAGTTACTACCTTTTGTGAGATCTCTGAGGGCCTGTGTGAAGTGATTTGATGTTCAGCCCTGTCCCTAGTGGTCAGCCTTAATCACTACTGCTTGGTGCTTGTATCCTTTCCAGCAAGGATAAAAACGCAAGAGATAACGGAGGGGCATTAGAACTGAAATCTCATGGTGGAGTCTCATACCTCTTTTGAACAGACTTTTTTTTAAGTAAATCACAAAGGCAGTGACTTTTCTGTTGAATCTTAGGTCATGAAGAGACACTTTTGCCCATTTCTCTCCAGCAGAATGTTTTGTCACTTCAATACTGATCTGAGCTACCATTCCAAGGACTGAGAGTGTAATTGAGCTTCCAAGCTTATTCAAGCCTCTGTCTCTGGGGACAGGAGTATTATTTTCTCTCCTTTCTTCCCCATACCCCAGTTGCTTACAGAAGCTTATACTCACTTCTTTCTTCTACTAAGGCAGTTCCTAGCCCATTCTGAGTGTTGTTTTTGTTTTCAGAGTGGAATTGTCTCTTGAACTCCCTCAGCGCTTACGGTCCTTTCAGCTTCTCGGTTTCCATTTTTATTTTGAGGGTTTTTTTGCCTTTCCAATAGCTGATGACACACATTGTCTCTGTGCCCTTCAAAACATTATACATCTTAATAGTCTTCTCTTAGTTCTTTACAATGACAAGTTGAATTTTCTATACAATAAAGTTGAATTTTCTAACCTCTCTTTAAATAGTAATAATACCTGCAAGATATTTCATCATCGCTTTCTCAGTATTTTGTACAATTTCCAGGTATTTGGTCTGCTTGCTTCAACAATGCACCCAGATTTATGTACAATACTCTAGATGAGGTTTCATTAGATTTGTGTAAACAGCGACAACATCTAAAATGATCTCCAGTCCTTTCTGGTATTCTGTTTATTTTTTAATTGTTGTCAAATTTGAAACTAATGGTTTTACAAATTAAATTATCCTGACAAAATTGGCAGATCCAAAAATGGTGCAACAAGCCAGATGCTTCCCATTACTGACAGACTTATTTATCGGTGCAAATCTGCTCTGCTTTTTGTTGACAAGAGTTATTTTGCACATGCACCATGACCAGTGCTGTCTAGTGTTTTCAACTCTCCAGTGACCTGGGCAGACAGGTGTATGGAAACTCACTAGACAGTAGCTTAAAATAATATGATAGTAGTCTTCTGGTAAAACTGATCTTCATGTCCAGATTTGTTGGCTCTCCAACAACTGTTCTTTTTTTCTAATCAAAATGTTAAAATTTTTCAATAGCTCTGATTGCCCTTAAGATAGGTGTAAGAGGAAACCTTCTCAAACTTATATGGTCATATAAGAGTCACTGAAAATTGGATGTCATCACAGAGATTCTCTACTGTGTGTTTGATTAAATTGTTTGAGAGAACCACAGCTGCATGATATCACAAAGGATAAATTACACCTCTTAATGAAAATACTGTCACGTCTTTAGGAATCAAGGAACTTTTAACACCCAATCAACCTCAAGAAATCAGACTTGCCTATGAAGAAGGTCACCAAAAATCATAACACCTACAAACACAATTAGGTTCCTAAATTGCTTAATGGGCTCTTGTTCTCTAAATCACATCAGATGTTATTTGAAATTGTTTGTCTTTTGCCAGAAAAATACTTTGGTCTCCATTGATTTATTTGGCTTGGACCACAACAGGTGTGATGTGGTTCAATGCTTTCCGTTTCTGGATGTAGATTTGCAAATGGAGTATACCCATCTTATATCACATGTAACTTTCAGCATAGAGCTAGATTCATGAAGAGAGGATCTGGCGCCTTTTTCTTGCTGCTCTTCATAACATATCCCTAATTTTTAAAAAGTCCTTCTTCCTTTTTTTTTTTTTTTAATCTTCTGATGCAGAACATATATCTTGTATTTGTGATTTATAAACTTGGGCATTCTAGCCTATTGAAATAAAAAAATTGCCAAAAATTCCTAGTCTAAAAGCTAAATCATTTAAATTATTCCTGATAACCGAAGCTTTCAGGTCTGTTGCTGTTTGTATCCAGTGAAAGTATCCCTGGTACCCCTCTGCATTTTGTGCTACCTGAATGTACCAGCTAATTCTTAAAGGAGTTCTTACAGTTAATTCAAATGGTAGTCATAAAATATAACTTGACATTTAAATTCTTAAAGAGTATTGATTATTAATCACCTTATTTCAGGCTCTTAGATGAGCTTTTATTTATGCCTACAGATGTTTCCTCTGTGAAACCACATCAAAGAAGTTAAAGATAATATATGCAAATATCTGCATTCTTCCCAACTTCAAATACCTCAAAGGTGGTGGCACTATCACTGCACTGAATTAGTATGTTTCTCTGGACAAGATGTAATAAAGCTGAAATTACTTCACTTCAATATGCTGGAAATGACTTTTTTTTTTTTTTTGAAGTGACTATTTTAACCCAATTTTTAAGTTCCTATTACTTTGAAACTTTTCTTCATCTTCCAGGTTAGAAAAGTTGACCTGTTTTGTTGGATGCTAATGTGGACTATACTGTCTTTAGCAAATTCTCACTTTGATAAGGGAATATCATATTATCCTTAGGAATTATTTCATTTGATGCATTTTTGTATATAATATATTAATTTTATATATAATATAAAATATATTTTTATATATAATATATTAATCCAATTTTGACTTGAGTGGGATTGATGCAATATTCTGGGCTACAGTGTTCAGAAACATGCTTAGCAATGCTTTTATAAACACCTTGGCAAAAATTTACTCATTGCAGAGGGGCTAACTGTTGTGATAATGTTTTATGAGTCTAGAGATGAGGTTTGGCTTAACAGATTTACTCAATCAAACTCCAGCCACTCACTTGAAATTGTCTTAAGGCAGTAAACAAAAACTTATAAAGTTCTGAAGCTGAAAACTAATTATGAACCACTTTAAAAACAAAAAAAATCTCAAAATTAAAAATCTATAGATTAATTTATAGATATTGGAAATATAAAAGAAATTGCTGATTTCCTTGGTAAAGGAATAAATGAAATAAACTAGCACCTGTCATTTAAGCAATTTAAGGTGAAAATAAGGATGTATAAGGATTGCTACAAAGACTGGAATGAGTGAGCCTTAGGATAAAGAGTCTTATAAATTTTTGGATAATTCAAAATGTAATACCACAACATTACATGTGAACAGCAGTATTGCTAACTGTAGGCATATGCCCACCGATTTGTTAAATTTAAAGGAAATATAATGGACATTTTGCATTTCACCTTAAGAACGATGAAAAAAACATACATGTGTTACACTAACAATAGATTCTTAACAGTGCTGAGAGGGATTTGGTTTTTAGTAAATTTTAGTCTATAGTAAAGTGAACATTTGCAATTTGTACTGTGAAACATGTAAAATAGAGGCCAAAAGATGCCAGTTAGCATGCAGAGATCTGCAAATTTATTTTATTATTTTATTCTGCTGGCAAAACTGGCAGGTACCTCAGAGATGTATTATTTTACTCCTTCCTAACCAGTGTTTCTCATTTGTCACACTATACAGCTGTGCAGCTGTGTCCCTAATGACATCGGGAAACTGAATAAACCAGCTGGTTTATGGTTTCTACCGGCTATAGCTGAGTATATTCTGCCCTGTAACATATGGCATTTTAGGGCAGTGTGTTTGCATGGAGCTTGGGAAAGAGAGATGGGTTCACGGTGTGTTCATATACTGAAGCTTGTATTTGTCCTGGCTTCTGATCTGGCTGGTTGTGAAAGTCTTGTTTAAGGCTCTTATTTGCAATGATTTTCTGTATTTTTCTCTAAAGTTGTTTTGCATCCTGTTGATGGTTCATTGCTGACACCCTTTCATTTCCAGCTTTTTTGCTGAAGTAAGCCAGTACTGGATATCCCTTAGACATTGTCTGTTCTTCTTACACTTTATATTTCTGCCACAAAAAATTTTAATATGACATAGATGTCTTTCTGGTCTGTGGCCCCTCCCCTTTTCCTAAAGAAATAGGTAGAAACAAATATTTTAGGGTTTTTTTTCCTTAGTCTGACAGTAAAATTATGTTCATGTCTTAGACTTTCTCCCTCATTTAACTCCTCTTAGCTTTTTCTTTTAAATGGGTTTCTACAATGTGGTCTTTTCTGTCATCATGTGTTTATTAGAACACAATTATTTTGGTCATATTTGATTTCCTTTAGTTTGTGTGTTAATGAGGACTGTTTGTAACTTGGTATCTTATAAGTTTATTGTTATATTTAGTGCAGAAAATGTCTCTATTCATCCAGAGTACATTTCTCATCTGCCTTTCGAGCATACGCAGATTGTTTTATTGACTCTTTGCATCTACATCTATGCTTTCAAATTTGAAGTAATCTTTGTTCTCTTTCTTCTATATATAGACTAAATTGTAACTCATTCTGTCACTAGAACTAGAAATATCAGTATATCATTTATCTGATGTATTTCATTGTACATTGAATTATGACTAGTTGATTAAATCATTTTTAATTGTTTCTTTTTCACCTGTAATATATATTTTATTATACAACTATCCTTCTCCTTTGGGTTATTTTGCCCTACAGTTAATTCCTAGCATGACAGATTTTACAACTTAGATGTATATATACCTTCACTTATGAATAATCATAAGGGACCCTTCACTAACCCTTGCAAATGGATTTGCAAAATCTTGTTGGCCTCTGTAGCTAGTTGGCCTCTTCTGCTCTGCCCATTTGAGAGTTTACAATTTCTCCTTCCTAAAGTTTTTCCTATTGTACTCAAATATTTATTTGCATTTACGTGTCTCTTTTGGGTAGTCTGGGTGATGTGTGAGTTTTCTTCCCTAGCAGATGTACTTATATATTTTTATAAATATCCTGCTTTTGACACTAGATATTTTCATGATCTGAGGAGGTCAGTGAAATGTTGGTGAAACAAGCTTAGTTTTTTTAGAATAAATTGTTTCACTGATGTTACTGAAAGACAAAGTCACTGCTGCCTAACAGGGCTGAAAAAGGCAGTTTTAGTGATTCAATAGGAGTTGATGGTTGGCCTTTCTTCACAACTTATATCTTTGTACTGAAAAGAGATTGTACGCTGTTCTCTAGCAAAGATGACATTACTTTCCTTGAAGCCAAAAACGATATTAGAGATGTTGTCGCATATCTTTTTGGCTTTTCTGCCAGCCTAATTTTTTCTTTTCAGCAATAGGATGGGAGTACTTTCTGAGAGTGAACAATAATCATCAGTAATGGATTACAATTTTGCAGGCTGACTGTCCAGCTCTTTGAACAAAATGGTTGAAATTCTTTTACTAATGACTGAGTCACTCTTAGTTCCTTGTAGGTAAAGCTGTTATTTGATTCATGTAACCAAGAACAGCCAACAGAATTAGCCTTTAGGAGTCTTTCCACTGCTATTATTCATTCAGGTGGACATGTTGACTTCAAAGGGGCTACAGAGGCCTATGAATTATTCAGTAAGGCCTGCAAGACTGTGCTTTTAAACTTTTACCAAAATACACTGAAGATTTTTTTAAAGATATTTTAATTATAAGGTTGAGCAGAAGTGTCTGTGTTAGACTTTTGATTCCAAAATTACCTTATGAGCTAAAAAAGAATTAAGCATAGTGTTGTTATGTCTGTTTTACAAGCATAAAAACAAAGTGACTCGCCCAAAGCAGGATAGGTGACCAGCTTTGGAGGACAAATTAAAACAAATTAAAACAAAGGAATTGCTGCTTCACATTTTTACATGATATGCAAAATGATGTATATCTGTTTAAATATTTTTGGTCTTTGTTTTTTGGCATATATGTGTTATATGAAGATTGATTTGAGCATTTTGCAATTAATTTAGTTAAAAATTTCAATCATTCTTACCTGCATCTCCCCTTTCAATTTTCTTTTCAGTCATAGCTTTTTCATTCTGAAAGTAAATTAACTTATATGGTTGCTATAAATCAAATTTGTAAACAGTGAATTCCTTAGAAATATTTTTGTGATGAATTTTCCTGAAATTGTGCAGACGAAAATACATACTCTAAACCTGATTATTTCTCTTTAGAGAATGTGATGATAGAAAATTTTTGCACCACCATGTTCTGTACCGTCTCCCACAGTATCCTCACGGCTAAACTGAGGAAGTACGAGCTGGATGATCGGGTAGTAAGATGGATTGTGAACTGGCTGGAGAAAAGAAGCCAGAGAGTTGTGGTGAATGGGATGGAGTCTAGCTGGAGGCCTGTATCTAGTGCAGTCCCCCAGGGTTCGGTATTGGGACCAGTGCTATTCAATATATTCATCAATGACTTGGATGAGGGAGTAGAGTGCACCCTCAGCAAGTTTGCTGATGATACGAAACTGGGAGGAGTGGCTGACACACCAGAAGGCTGTGCTTCCATCCAGCGAGACCTAGACAGGCTGGAGATTTGGGCGGGGAAAAATCTAATGCAGTTTAACAAGAGCAAGTGTAGAGTCT
>WKFP01013902.1:88844-105129 GCA_011057875.1 Pterocles orientalis
AGGCTGCCCAGAGAGGTTGTGGAGTCTCCTTCTCTGGAGACATTCAAAGCCCGCCTGGATGTGTTCCTGGGTGATCTGATTTAGGTGTTCCTGCTCTGGCAGGGGGATTGGACTAGATGATCTTTCAAGGTCCCTTCCAATCTCTAACATTCTGTGATTCTGTGATTCTTATTCTTCTGCATAAAATAATTTTTGTTGAATTCTATTGACTGAATTACTATTGATGATCATTAAGTTTTTATAATATTAGATAATACTAGTTTATTGTTCTTGTAAACTTTTATTGGCAGCAGCTTATCAGTATGTTGAAAGAATTCAGATTTTTTTTTTTTTTTGTCTAAGAAAATGAGCTTGATAAGTATTGGTTGGTTGGCTTTGGAGTTATAGACAGGTGTAAATACTGCCTTTTCACTTAACCTTTGATAAAATACCTGTGTGTTTGAAATGTGATACTCACATGTGTGCAACAGCATCTGACTTTTACATTGATCCATGGAGAGTTTTGTTTTCATCTACTTTGGCTGGTATAAAAGAAGTATTTCTGCCAAGTAGAGTCATGGCACCATCCTGTGTGATCAAACCAGCTGTGCTCTGTTTCCAGCCAAAGAGCAGATAGCTTTCAGTGAATTTTAGTTCTTTCCAGCTTCTAATTTGCTGAATAAATACACACTATGAAAGCATCACTAATGATATTGGCAATCAAACTCTTTACGCAGACACATATTTGCTTCTTTCTAATATTAGTACCTGTGACCTAACAGTAGCACAAAATGCTTTTCTTTTTTTCTGTATGTACTTAAAATAATTTCATGTAATTTAAAATATTTTTTATGATTTTGTTCTGTAAAAAAAAATAATTATTGCATAAAGAGTAAGCATGAGTGTGTCATTTCCACCTGTTTTGTAGTGCTCTTGGGTCAAGTTCAGACCCGATGTAAGAGTGTAGTACAACTTTGACACATTTTCTTATGCTTATACCAGTGAGTATCTATTTTCATAATATATCACAGTCCCATTTTGCACTGCTGGTAGTGATGTTTGGTACCAAATTGATCAAATGCCAGTTCCCTAGCTGAAAGCTGTAACACCGCACAGCTTCTGCATTGGAGAAAAAGCTGTTTGCTCAATTCCGTCTCTATCTGTTCGAGCATTCAGCAGGAGAGCTAACTAAATGGCGGTTCTTTTCAGCTCAAATGGACTCACCAACTAGTGCAAATTGAATGTTTGCTTCTACCAGATAGCCTTTCATTGCTCTGTATTCTCCAGTTTTAAGTGCAGGGGAATCCAAAAGCAAATAATTTCTACTATCTTTCATCCAGCTCTGCATTCTAGGCTTATGTGGTTTCCATTTGGTAGAATAAATTCTGAAAAATTTGAAGAAAAAAGGTTGTATTCTACCTTAGAGCAATTCTAAGTTCAACTTGTGCTTGGTTCTTCTCCATTTTTCATTCAGCTATCCAAAGATTTGGTGTTTATTCAATGGTGAGGTGTCTCTGTAATGACATAGTTCACATTTCATTCTGAAGCAATGTTTCTACATTATGTGTGCTCTTTTTTTTCCCACTGAATAAGTGTATGGTTACACCAAAAACACATTCAAAATGAAATTATAGTTCAACTTATGAAGACTAAAAGGAACCATATGTTTTCCTGTGACCTAGAAACTAAGGAGAGTTAAAACAACATCATACACTACATCATAGCAAAAGTTAGTATGCTACAGACGTATGCTACAGACGTATGCTACAGATTTTTGAACAAGATACTGGCAAGGTTTTTAAAAAGTGAAGACAATTCAAGCCGAATACATTTTTTTCCTGCTTCACCAATGCATTTGAACTGCACCTAATACAGTGTGAGCAACATCACATTAAAAAAATTATAAGAAGGACTATTATTGATAATCAAATCATTTATTATTAATAAACCAATTAGATTTGAGAGGATAATAACTGCTTTTAAAAATAAATGAGGAGATTATAGAATGTGTTTGAAGAGGAAATGAGATTTTCAAATAAACTGTTTTTAATCTCTCAAATAAGTATAAATTCCTCAAAATAGTTAGCCAATGCTCATATTTATTAGTCAGTCTGACACCACAGTACGCCTCATTATATTTCCTAACAGTGCAATCTGTTCACTGAATTTTTCTTCAGTTATACCATGGATAACTCTGTTGAAGTCAATAAAGGTAATATCACTTGAATTTGCTTGGTAAGAACCAAGTTATCAGACTTTTGTGTTTATTTAGAAAATAGAAAAATAGGCTATTTATTGAGAAACATTAGTAACGGTCACTCAATTTACTATCAGTTAATTTCCATGTTCATCTTAGAGTGATTACACAACTGCTCCATTTGCACAGTGGTTTCAGATCAGTAATGTCTATTGATGCTGTGGAATGGAATAATCACCACCAAGGACTGGATTCATCTCTCCGAATATAAGATTTCTGCAATGTGTATCCATGCAAACTAACCCTGTCATCTTAGATTCCCATTTTAGTCAAAGGAGAGAGTCAGGCACTTTTGTGGAATGCTGCATGTGACATATTTTCAACATCTTTGGCAAGATGAGATTCATTTCACATCCTAAATTCCACTGTCAATGTTTACTGAAGATTCATCATTTATAGAGCAAACTGATTCAGATGTAATCATCTGCTCTGTGAATATCCACATTTGATGGGAAGAATTCCACCACAGAAATGAGCAGCTTTGTCACGGTCTATCTCAGTCAAAAGAGATGCTCCTTTTCTGAAGGGTACTCAATCATTCTTTTTTGAGAATTGCATGTAGCCTGTTGATGCTGACCGATCAGCAAGCAAAGGTCTGTGGAACTATTAATATCACCCAGTAAGAGACAGAGAGGTTTTGGGTTCTAAAACACCTGGGACACTTGAAAAAATATTGTCTAGTCGCAGTTTTCTGTGTTGTTGCCATATTAGGTTCATCACAGACATTAGTTATTACATACAGAAGTGCCAAACCCAAAAGGAACCTAGTCTTTGTCAGCCTCTCCTGCACTATATTCTAAATGGGCAAAGAAAGAACATCTCATCTACTTCTGTCAGATCCACTAGTCATTCAACTGAATCATCAGAGAAAAAATAACAGTTCAATATCCTATGAAAAAGAGATTAGGAGCTGATCCAGTTTAATAACTCTAGCTACCTGAAAGTAAAGAGTCTGTACTAAATTACTTACCTAAGATCTGCTCTTGGTCATATTAATCTTAGAAAATTATTTAAAGAGGCATAAATCCTCATCTAAACATCCTTCTCTCTTTCTACTTCTGGGATTTGTCAGATGTGAGTTGCAAACCGCACATGGATGGTCCATCTTTATACTCAGGAAAACAAGTAAACCTATGAAAATCTGTCTTAGCTAAATAGAGGGTTAATAGTAGTGTCCCAATACAAAGAAAAAGCCATTGAAACAGGAACAGGTTGTAAAGGAGGAATTTGGAAACACTGCCTGGGCATGACAAAATGTTGTTGGGAAAACCAGAGCTCCTGTAGAGTTGGTGTTTGCCATATGAGTTGCATCAAGGACAAGATCTTTTAGTACTACTTTAGTAGCCAAATGCTGAACAAGCAAAATACGAGCTTGTTGCTGAATGGGACGGGTGATATATTGAAGTTGGGTCACCACCTAATACCAGTGGTCTGGAGGAAATGGTGCAGTGTGGGCTCATCAAGTTTGCACATGACAACAGAAGAAGAACCATCTATATACTGGAGAGTTGTGCCATTCAGTCTAGACAGGATAGAGAAATGGGCTGACAGAAGTTTAATTAAATCCAGCAAGGACAAATGTGAACTCCTGCACCTGGGAAAGAGGAAGCCCTCTGCAACAGCACAGGTTGGGGACTGGCTGGCTGGTAAGCAGCTCTGTAGAAAAGGCCCGTGGGATTCTGGTGGGCAGCAAGCATCATGAGCCAGCAGTGCACCCTTGACAGGAAGGCAAGAGTTCAGGAGCTCAAACTGGATATCAGAGAAACTTTTCCCTGTGAGGACAGTCAAGCAGTGGAAGAGGTTGATCAGAAAGGCTGTGCAGGCTCCCTCCTTGGAGATTTTCGAGACAAATTGAAAAGCCCTGAGCAACACAGCCTGGCCAATGTTAAAGTTTGAGGAATAGTTAGGACTCTGCCTTTGACTGTTTCTAATTTTAAATGTTTGTCAAAAAAAATCAGTTTTGACACCAGTGTCAAGATTTGCCTCAATTCTGAGGTGAATTATTCCTTACTTGTAATTTTGCACTATAGTTCAGAATTCTTTCCATTCAGTCACCTACTTTGTGCGTCAAGCACAGAGATCCTTCATCACTGATCTGTTCCTCTCGTGGAAATCTTCATACATGTCTAAAAAGATGAAGGAGTACAGGGGCATGGTTGTAACACTGGGAGGAAGTTTAGTGATGAGTTGATGAACTAATAAAATTAGAAGCAGATTAAAAAGACAGAAGACACATCTATTATGCTTAGTTATGAGATAACTTTAGAAAACTGATGACAACAACGAAGAATAAGGTGAAGATGTTTATCTCACACACACTGTACCAACAGTACAATGATTATCTTTGAAGCAAGAACCAGCATATAGCACATTCTTGTTTTAATAGTGTATTCCATCTGCCTGTTTTACGGATTTTAAAAGTAAGGTAAATATATTTCATAGAATCATAGAATCAGAGAATGGTTTCCATTGGAAGGGACCTTAAAGATCATCTAGTTCCAACCCCCCTGCCATGGGCAGGGACACCCTCCACTAGACCAGGCTGCTCAAAGCCTCATCCAGCCTGGGCTTGAACAACTCCAGGGATGGGGCATCCACAGCTTCTCTGGGCAGCCTGTTCCAGTGCCTCACCACCCTCACAGGAAAATTTTTCTCCCTAATATCTAATCTAGATAGCATGAGGCAATCTAATGAAGGTGAGGCAAATTGTTAGTAAATGATAATCAGTGAGTTTATGAGTCTGAAAATTTACATATTTCCAGGAAAAGTGATGGTGATTAACAAAAAGTGTCTTCTTTTATTGATCACATACTGCCATCTTTTAACAACGAAAGTAAATAATACAGACAGCATTTTTAAAGTGAAAGCTCAGCAAAAGGGCTTGACAGAGTTCGTGTTACAAACGACATCTAACCGGAAGTCAGACAACAGTTAACAGGAACTTTTTGATTTTCAGAGGTGCAGACCTTCAGCAACTGTTCCTGAAGCCAATGAAAACTGCCTGCACTTTCCAACTTTCAGAACCAGGCAGCGTATATTTAAAAGGTTGGAAAACCTCTAAGTAGCTCAACTTAACTTCTTAACATCAACGTAAGAGATTAACATCATCCTAATATCATACTGTTTTAGGACTTCTCAGCCATTAATTTCATTTATTAACCTTTATAGCACTCCTGAGAAGTATGAAAGTGCTGTTATTCCTAGGCTAAAGGGAGTGAACTGAGGCACACACACACCGAATTCCAACATTACAATAAAAATCAGTGGTGGAGCAAGGAACTGAACCTATCCTATACAAACTCAAGACTAACATTTTCTCCAATATTACTTCCCCACGCTATCAGTTATTTCCTTCGTATTCTTCTGATTATTTGAAACTGCAAATGTGTTCAGAAATGATAGCACATCAGAATATCACTGCAACATTTCTTAATTTCAGATTTTCAGGACTGATCACTGCTAAACTATCTTATAGCATGTGCCTTGTGTATTATATTGTATAATAGTAATCTTGCTCTATGTCTTGATAAATTTATTTTCTGTGTTAGCTAATTTATCTGTTTTAGTATGACATTTTGCTTTCTTATTGTTGGTTCATATGCCTCTGATGTTTGATAAACTTGCATGTGTTTTAATTTTACTACTTCCTGATTTTTCTCTGTCCTTTTCAAGAGGAGGCAGAGATAGGCAAAGGTAAGATCTAAGACATAGGTTGGTATTGTAGACTAAGAGTCTACAATTGTCTGTTAGCCTGGATTGTAGAATAACAGTGTCTTATTAAACTAAAAAGAACCAAAACCATCAAGAAGTGCAATTATTTACACTTGAAGCTTCATTCTACATTTCTCATTTTTTTTCTGACAACAACGACAGTGGATGTGGTACATCCTCATTACCCATTTAGATCTGTTTCATATTTTCCACGCTTTTGTTTTCTCTGTTACCTCATCCCTCTATTACTATGTGTCATAGGAAATATGTATAAGTGGATAAAATTTTCTGAAAATTTTAGCATTTAGCTGAGGAACAGGAGATAGGGGAGAACAACTGTTACCCAGACATCCTTCTACTTTTTTTCAGTACCCAATCTTTAAGCATCAATTTTGACTTTCATATAATTCCACCTACACATTTGGAGAAAACCACTCTCCTTTCTAGCCTTGTTTTTCAGGCTGCCCACTTTCTTCTGTTCTTTCATCACTATCTACCCTCCCTTTTCTCTGTGTTCTTTGAGGTTCCATTCCATTTTTATGAATCCTGCTGTCTCTTCCCCTGAGCTGTGTGCTTTATCCACATTATGTGACTCAGTAGGAGCAGTATAGCAATTGATCGGTAGCCAGTCAATAGTTCAGCAATTGGTAGGGAACTGCTGAGCACCAAATCATTGATTTCCTCCCCGCTGACACCTTCACAGCTGGTTACCTTTCAGTGTGCCATTACAGATAAAGGGAGAGAGAAAATGCAAACTAAATACATCTGTATGTATATTATGTATAGATAAAATATCATATATTTATATCTTTAACAACCTTCCACTCCAAGGAAAAAGCAGATCAAAATTTGTTTTGTCAGCATGATGACAGTCAACAATGGAGGACACAAATCACAGTACATCAGATAATGAAATCCATTAACTCTAATATTGAAAAACATTGTGAATTTTTTAGAGTGGTTGTTCAGAAAACTCCAAAGAACTTAAATAATGGCTTCAAATAAATTCTATTAATGCTTCTATTTTTAATTACTATTTTAAGGTTTAGAATAGGAAAAAAAGCCCAAACTTGCATTTCTGTATGTATTGTTAATACGATCTGCATGATATGATCTGCCTTGATTCTTAATCCAGAATTTGTTTAGAGTAATATTTTTCAGAAGTCTAAAATCTTCAGTTTAGCCCCAGAGTCCCAGAAAAAAAATAATCAGTAGCTAGTTTCCTGAATTATTGAATAATCTGGCCTTGTCTTGATGCATAGGTGAAAGAGCTAGCTCTGAAACTGATTGGAAAAATCTCTTCATAGAGAATAATAATCTCCAACAATATTATTCCCCATCCCGCTTTCTGTAGACATCAACTTTAGATGGAATTTAGGCATTTAAACCTATGGCTTAAGCTTTGGACATATTTATGTCTAAATTCAATTAAATGAGAAGAATGCCTGACTCATCTGATGGCTTTTTACAGTGAAGTGTATGCATTGGTGGATAAGGGAAGAGCAAGGGATGTCTTTTGCCTTTACTTCTAAAAGGCCTTTGACATGGTCCCACACAACATTCTGTCTTTAAATTGGAGAAACATGGATTTAGTCAATGTACTTATTCATGCCCAACGAGTTGCAGTTAATGGCTCAGTGTCCAAATGGATTCATAACAAGTGACAGCCCTCGGGTCTGTATGATGAGTCGTACTGTTTATTGTCTTTATTAATGACGTAGGCAGTGGGATTGAGTTCACTCTCTGCAAGTTGGCAAATGACATAAGGCTGAGTGGTGCAGCTGATAGGCTTGAAGGAAGGGATGTCATCCAAAGGGACCTTGGCAGGCTGAAGAAGTGAGCCCATGCAATACGCGTGAAGTCAACAAGGCTAAGTGCAAGGTGCTGCACCTGGGTCAGAGCAGTCACCAGTAACTGTACAGGCTCAGTGATTAACGGATTGAGAGAAGCACTGCAGAGATGGACTTGGGGACATTGGTAGATGAAAGACTGGACATGATTCAGCAACGTGCATTTGTAGCCCAGAAAGCCAACCAGATCCTGGGGTGCATCAAAACAAGCCACAGGTTGAAGGAGGTGATTCTGCCTCTCCACTCTGCTCTCATGAGACCCCAGCTGGGGTACTGCATCCATCTCTGGGCTCCCAGAAGGACATGGACCCACACTGATAGAGCTGGGATTGTTCAGCCTGGAGAAGAGGCGGCTTCAGAAAAACCTTATTGCAGCCTTTCAATACTTAGAGGGGACTTATAAGAAAGATGGAGAGAGTCTTTTAACCAAGGTCTGTAGTGTCAGGATAGGTGGCAATGGTTTTAAACTGAAGGAAGGTAGATTTAGATCAGACATATGAGTTGCAGTTTGACCTTGCTGCCTTTCCCATACAACACAGTCATTCTCTCATCTTCCCCCATCCCAGAGGTTGAGAGAGTTAATGGGGTAAAGGGAAAGGAGACTTGTGGGTTGAGACAAGAACAATTTAATAACTAAACTACAGTAAAACTGAAAATAATAATAATGATGATAGCAATAATATATACAAATACAAAAACATACAAATAAATATACAAATGAGTGTTACACAGTGAAACTGGTCATCACCTGATGACCTGGCTTCTATTGTCTGAATTGGTTTTGACCTCCCTTCAATACTCTCTTATTTGATCTAACTGTGGCAGCAGTTTCAAATTGTCATTTAGGAAGGCCATCCCCCTTTAATTTCTAATGTGCAACGTTCACTTTCTGTTGGCTTTACACATGCAGAAGGAAGAAGTTGGTATTGTTCCCATATTAATTACACTGTTAAAGGCATAAGTCGGATAATAAAAATTCTAGATGGAAACAGGCAATTTTAATCATTACTCTAGTGCAAAAAACTCCATCTGCATGAAAGCTGAACACTTACACTTATTTTCAAAGGTATACAATCATCTGTGTTCCAACTGAACCATAAGCACAGGATCTAGGAAGCACTGATTTCTATATAAAAATTTTGGAGATTATAAGAAAAAAAATCTATCAAAAAGTAACCATTGTCTGTGTCTATACTACACTGTTTTTGTTCATGGTACAGAAGAATAACATACCTCCTATCTGTAGACAAGAGGATTGTAAATTCTCTTTGTGAAGGTGCTTCTCCCTTGTGCACTGTCACTTATCTAAGGGAGATCGTTTATATAAAGCTATGTTTACCAAGGAACAAAAAAAAAATCAGAAGGATGATGGTTCTTCTTCTGAGGTATTTGTCTCTCTCCTTCAGGTTTAGTTTAAAGACAAAACATGACCTCCAAAGTTTTGAATAATTGACTCATCTTACCATTACATTGTGAGATAAAATCAAAGTATAAAATGCAACTATTAAAAGCATTTGTACAAGAAATGAGTTTGGGCATGTAAGATGGAAATACTTGCGTTAACTTGACAAATAAACCAGAAATAATGGTTATTATAGATGACAATAAAATCGTTCAGGGATGGTTTTGAAAGTTGTTCTTGTTCCCAGAGCTCTTCTAAAAGTAAACTGTTTTGTTTTTTTTTTTGTAATTCAATATTAAACTTTAGATATACCAAGTATCTGAACAAAACAAGCACTCGTGTGCAAGGGGATCATTAATCACAGTCTAGGCTTTTCTCAGAAGCTCTGACAGTCTGTTTACATGCCTCAGAGTTACTGCATAGGCTTTACATGTCTCTCTTGTTTAGTAAAAACAAAAAGTCATTGTGATGTGCATCTGTTAAAACATAGTGAAACTTACTGTAAATTTTTTTTCAAGTTCTTTCAGTAGAAAAAAATGGAAAGAATAGCACAGCATAACATAACTCACATTAACATAGCATAACATAGAATAGAGTAAGATTTTTTAGAGAAATCCTATTGGATCAGAAACACAGAGGGAATAATTGTTAACATAAAAAGACCTTGTTAATCAACAATATGTCTAGAAAAAAAAATTTAAAAAAACATGTTTGTGAGAAAACCACTACTCATCATGTTTTTGACAGGAACCTCTACAGAAACTTAAAAGGTCTATACAAGATAGTTGAATGTCAAAATTTCAGTATTGGTTTTATTCTTTTTTTTTTTTAAATGTAATTACCAGATATGCTTTGGGAAGTTCTTTTTTTTTTTTTTTTTTGGTATAAATGATTACTCTCTTTGCAAAAGACAAATGTAAAATTATTGATTGGGAGAATACCTTATTGCTGCCAGAATGTCTTGTAACAGCTGTAGCACGCTATTTGTGTTTTCAGTATTTTAGGACTATTCTTTATATGCATGTATGTATCAGAAGCGAGACATATGATGGAAAAGGAAGTTTTTGTTTTTTTTTTTTAAGCTGTTTCTTAAACCAATATTGGCTCAACAACAAATGGGCAACACTAATTCAGGAAAACTAGTCACTAATATACTTACCTTGGAATCTGGGAAGAGAAGAGGGATTGTGGAAAAACCTCTCAGAAAAAAAAGTAAGATAAAAAATAAAACTAGTGTTATAAGAGTCTTGATAACAGTTAATAACACCACAGAACGTGCTGCCTTATGAAGAGGTGAAGCTTCTTTCCAAATGTATGTTTTATAAGCCATGACTGATCTGCCTTTTCTCTGATACACCTTGTTTTCCCATCCTTCTTATACTTTTTTGGAAGTAGAGATGATTTATGGAAGAGATTTAGGCTGTAGTATTAAATGAAAGTTGAATTGTACAGAACTCAAATACAATTCATAAGAGTTTTTGGTTTTTTAATTTTTTGGGTGAAGGTATTGATGTCCTTTCATTTTTATAAGGGTTTCTTACATTTTTCACAGCAAGCAGGAATAGTTTGCCTAGTAAAAGGCTGACTTTTTTGTTCAGCATTCTACCTCTTTAATAACCAGGTCTGACCAGCCCACAAGCTGTCTCAGCACCACAGTTTGAGGATAAGTTTTAAAATAGATTAATTGTAAACTTCTTCAGTGTCATGAAGAAAGTTTACCTAAGAATTATTTTATGAATGTAGCTTTTCCAAGTATTGTTTTGTTGCTTTACATATATGTATAAACCCCCCCTTTTTTCAATAATTAGAAAATATTCAAAACAAAGATGTTTTCTAAGTCTTTGTTTTTAGCAGTTATTCTTTGTAAAGTAAACCTACCCATGTTTAGCACAAAATTTAAGATCAAATTCATGTCAACTTTATTGTTTAAAAATAAAATCAAATGTAAAATTGTTGAACTAAGAAACACCCCCAAAATGAACAAACAAACAAAAAATCTATTTCTTTTGGTATTTTTAAAATTACATACTGTGCCCAATGACAAGGAAAACAACAAATGAGAAATAATAATGATGAAATCTGAAATTATGTATTTCCTTGGAAAGTATACACTACAGGCGAGCTCAGGAGCCTTGAAATAACAGCTACAAGCACAACAGAACTTCCAGGTCCCAGGGATGTTTTGTGTCTTGCACTAATAGCTGTTTACAAGTGATTTTTATCCCTACAGGAAATGCTGGATTATAAACTTCATGTCCTAAACAGAATGCAGATATGATACACTAGTTTGCCATGTACAAGGGTTCCTTTGGTTTATAACGGTGTCTTGATAACACTAAATGATGGTAGTCACTAAATGATGGTAGTGAAATAACAACAACATGATTTCCTGAGGTGGTAGAAGGAATGTGCTAGAAACATGCAAAATATATGGCTAAAAGGAAGCAAATGAAAGGGAAAATAATCTTAAAGCTGTGGACGACTGACTGATGGAAGTAACACCATGGAGATAAATGTAAACATATCTGCCCACAAGGCTCAATGAGAAGTCATGAATAAAAATTATATATGAGATTCGATCAGTCTTTTCAGAATTGCAGTCCACATAATGGGAAGTTTAACAGGGAATTTACTGTTGAAAATGGTCCTGAAGTAAAACAGAAGATCCAAAATTCTCCCATCTACTACAAAGAGACTGTTACGCTTAACCTCAAAAATTTAGTTTCTTATTGTACTGGAGGAAAAAATAATACTTGAAATTACTTGTATCCTTAATTCAGGAGTCTAATTATCTAGTTCTCTGAGAAAAAAATAATACTTAAATGGCATGAGACTGGATGTGTTGGTTCCTCAAACTCCAACCTATTTGTAAAGCTGCCTAATTTCATAGCTATCTCACTTCTTTTTTTATTTTATATATTTTTTTAAAGCTCCCCAGGCACCTGAGCTACAGCATTAACCATTAAATTACAGTGTGTGGTATATACAAGTCAATTACTTGTGCCCATAATTGGACTTAGGTGCTACATGGCCTATATTCGTGCTGTTGAAGTCTCTCAGCCTTTGAAAGAGGGTAACTATTCAAAAAATGGTTATTAGAAATAGGAATCAGTTCAAGCCACAACTGTATCAGGGACAATTATAACAACGGAACACTTCAGATGATTGAATCATGGCGCTGGGAATGGTCCCTGCCACTTTGTAATTTACTAGTACAGATGTAGCCTAAATTTGTGCCTCTAGGTAGAATCCTAATGGCACCAACGTGCTCAGTGTCAGAAAGTTGATACTACCTGTGAAGCGGCAGTTCTCAGAGCACAGATATCATTTAAACCTCATCAAAAGACAGAAATAGCTCATTGGTGAGAGATTTAACTTGGGTTTGGGGAAATACAGATTCCAACACCTATTTTAATTTGTCTGAGCTGAGATTAGAGCTCATATTTCCTACCAGTGTCGCTTATTTGCAGAGTACTTCATGTTTGGGAGCTATCCACATCTCTTCTTGAAGTACACAGCCCTATGTAATTAAAAACATGTTAGTAATTTTTCAATCTCGGTCTTACAAATACATGCTGTATTAGGATTCTTGTTCATTATGGTTTCTAACGGGCATCTTTTTGACTCCGTTAGAGACTGGTTTACTTTATACCATTAGAATACATTAGAACAAAAAGGACTGGGAAACACTTAGTAAATTGTAGTTCACTGGCCAAGGGTGATGCAGAGGGTGAAAGATGGCCAAATGAGGAGTAGTAGGGAGCAGAATGTAGATCACCCAGTTGATTATCTCTAACTGGGAGAGAGACTATTAATAATGGTGGAAGCCCCCTTACCTCCCCTCAGGTTTTGACTAATTCGATTGAAGTATTTTAAAACCAAAACCAGGTTTAAGATGAGAATTCTCAAGTGAAAGGAAACATCTAATTCTCCCCCAGAAAGTGTAATTTACATTTATTCTTTCATTGGTATCTTCCACTTTCCTGTTTTGGTGGCTTCTCACTTAGAGAGCACGTAGTGACTAGGATTTGCAATGCTGATCAATCTCATATGGACCTAGGCAGTATTTTTAAAGCCGATGACCTAGAAAAGACTATGCCTTTTGTTACTGTGGTTATAAAGCAAAAAGTGAATCACCCATCAAGATGTTTATTCCTCTGAAAGAAAAAACCCTTCAAAATTATAATGCCAATAATGGCAAAAATTACAAAGCAACAGCATGAAAAATATTGTTCAGATACTCTGTAAATTCCAGAAGGAAACACATTTTATGAGCTTATTAAAGGTAACCTTTAATACATGTACAGTTTGTGTTTCCATAAAACTGATAAAAATGGACCCTGCTCCATGTCTCTGGGTCCCCAGTGCTACGATAATACCAAAAAAAAAGTAATTTCCGTATAATTTCTTATTGTTACTTTAATAAATACACAAAAATATGACCATCCCCCAGAGTTATTAACAATATTAAGATTTCTTATTTTGATATATTTTTCCTGACAAATTAACCTCAAAGGCAGAATTCAAAATATTTACCTAGTGAGATAACTTTCTGTGCAGGTCATGCACAAAGCTAGAATATCTATACTATAAAGAAGATAATTTTTCCTTCATTTTAGTCCAGGGTGGCCCAACTTATACATCTAGCTGAAAATGTTCTCAACAGTTACATTGTTCTGTGAACTTATGAGGGTGGAAAATTCCTGCACTCTGTTGTAAGTGCTTAAGGCATAAAATATGTTATTTTGAACCACCTGTGAGTTAGGAACCTACAGCCGCATAAAATGGATGATGTGATTATCCCTTTCAGTGGATTGTAAAAGATTTTTAGTTTTGGAGTCAAATAGCAATATGGATACTAACTCCAAATAAACTTGTTAAATATCACACTAAATTTTCAAAGACTTTACAACAATTAAATGTATTTTCAGAATATCTCCATATAAGGAAAGGACTGATCTTAGAATGGGTCTGATTTTCAGAAAGTGTGACATATTCAACCTTTGAAAATAACGGTCCTCTAAAGGATTAGCAGGATGATTGCCCAGAATATGAATCTTCTAAAATCATGAATCATTTTAAAAAAGAAAAGGGGATGAATGTTTAATTAACTGAAAATCACACCAAATAAATAAGAAGCCATACTATAAATAATTAAGTAAATGGAAAATAACATTGATTGGAATAATGCTAATTTCTAGTTATTTTAAGTATTGTTGCATGTGATAGATTACGATACTGCATTTCAAGATAATTTGTATTTAAATTATAAACTGTTGGAGGAGAAGTTTTGTGCAGAATTTCTTTTTGGAAAAATCTCCAAATGTATTGTGATACATACATCATAATAGCAAACTGATGTGGAGTCAGTAGCTTTGAAAAACAAGGTGAACAAAAAGTTGGGAATGTAAATACACCAATTAAATACGTGTAACATTACAATCAAATAACCATTATTTATTTTCTTGCTTTATTATAAATGTACACAAATATATGAAAAAAACATTTATATATATGTGTGTGTGTGTATATATATATATATACACACATCTCATATATGCATAACCTGTTATATAAAGTGTTTGCACCTAAGTAGTGTGTTTTCAGGAGATAAAAATTAGCTAGATTCCTAGCACATTATCTCAATGTTTGCAGGTATTCCCAGCAGAAAGAAGAGGGAAGCTTAGATAGCACAGCAAAAGCTGATAAACTTATCTAATAGAAGTCTATTTTAAGGCTGACTGCTTAATACATCCAGATACTTCCCAAAGCCTTTTTTTAATATTATATTTATTATATTTGCAACATTTAAGATTGCAATATAACTCCTAAAATCTGTTGGGTTTATCATAGTCAATAGAAAAACCTGCTTTGCTGTTTCTTTACTTTTTTATATTCGTAGCATCAAATCAGGGATCAATGAGCTGAAGGATATTTCCTCTCGCGTTGCAGCTAAGGACACCTAGAAGGGTACCTGATTTCAGACTAAGTCATCAGGATCTTTCCAGTGATTCACTGTTCTGCCCCGCCCCAGACATCCAAGCAAAGAAAAAGGATGGTTTATTCAAACTGGTTTAAACATCACTAATGAGAACTATTTACATAGCCAGGCTGAGAGGCATCCCAGAGGAGGAAGCAAAGAAGATTTTAACACTCCCTGCAGTGTGTTCTGGTCCAGTATCTGCACTCCAGGCCGACTGGAACATGAGTTGTTGTTTCTCATTTGTGCTCTGGCTGTGGCTGTCCCTGAGACAGAAGTGTTCGTGGAAGCTGAGGGATTTGGTAGCACTTTGTCCCTTGCAGCAGGTGTCATTATGCAGAGGTGCTGTCAGCAGCTTGCTGAGACAAGTTTTCCTGGTGTGGACATTAACTTTCATGTGTTTTCTCTGTCCTCTCATAATTAGGCTTTCTGTTCTGCATATCATCCTGGCAATTCTTTTCTCTCCCTCTTTCAGTGGAGATTCAATGTTTTTGACAATAAATGATGAAAAATGTATAGCAATGCAGATGAGTTTTCACCAGCAACTTCCACAGCTGCATTGCTACTTACGTACTGTGCCTGGAGGGGTCTTTTATAATACATATGTCATGTGACGCATGATTAAGCTAATCTCTTTTACTTTGGTACCATTCTGGAGATGACATCATGCTATGCCTGATGGTTAATTAGAGGTCTTTCTCCTGTTCAAAGAAAGATAGGAAGGCATGTACAGGAAATAACTCAACAGATTAGTTGTTATTATCTTGTGACGGCATTTCTGCCATTTTAAATTTAAAAAGTGTTTGGCTACTTTTGATAGAGCTGTGAGGATGGGTTTTATTTCAGCTAAATTCAGATGTCTGGGTAAAACGTTCACAGCAATTTATCTCACCTGTTGTTGATCCTTTCTTCCTTATTTCCTTATGGGTTAAGCAGAGCAGAGTTGATTTTTTTTTCCCTTTTCCCTTCTCTTCATAAATAGCTATCAAGAAGCTATGTTTTGGATTCCTGCTCAGGAGAGAATTGATAAGAGAAGAACAGAGAAGAACGTTTATAGTTATTGCTAGGATGTTGCTATTTGTTTTCAAGGACGAGATACATTCAGC
>WKFP01013902.1:114854-133191 GCA_011057875.1 Pterocles orientalis
TGTAATTTAAGATGAGGTACTGAGTAGAAACTGGTAGTAACTTCATGTGGAAGTTAAATAACAATTGTACTTGGCTTTTATTTCGTCTGAGTCAGCTAACATCCCCTCTCAGAAATCCTTGGATTTTCAAGGTGGAACAGGAGAAAAGGCTATAGACCTAAATTCACAATAAGTCAATATTCTTAATTAAAATCTATTTCACTAATAGTCTGTCTAATCCTTGGCAGCACTTTATCTCACTAAAGACTTCAGCAGACATGTGACAGAGGGTTAAAATCAAACAGCTGAAGCATCTACTGCCACCCGTCAGTCTCCCACCTTGCCCTTCTGATAGGTGCTGCCACTCTGAGCAGAATACCTGATATCTTGGAAAGGAAGTTTCTAACCCAGCATGTTAAAGAAGAAATAAGTTTCTAACCTAACATACTAAATTGAATTAATCCTACTTTCTGCTTATAAGAGTGAAAACTTTAGCAATGCAAGACCTGCTACACAAATAACTCAGACAACTGTATCTTTGGGTAACAAAATCTGTGAGTGAACGATAGAGATGGGGTGTTAACTAAGGTATTAACAAATTCAGCCATCTGATTTCCATCTTCTGACGTTTTCAGACCTCTGAAACACAATGCTGGTGAAGCATTCTTCTTGTAGGGACCCACTCAGAAAAGTATGCTTTTTGTTGTACACATTCTGGCGTTAGACATCGTCTGCTTGAGGAATCCTGTATTGCAAGTTCTGACTACCTAATCCTAACTACAAATATTTCAAAAATGTGTTCACTAGTTTCCTATCCAGGATCCCGGGAAAATACAGAGACACTATACACAGATATTGTTATAATTTCAGTTATAAAAAACAATGGTTTCCTAAAGGTCTTGTCTTGATGTGAGCTGACGTCTGTCTCTTCTTCATCTCACGCCAGATCCAAAGCCAAGTGAATTTTCTTTTTATATCAGAAAAAATATGGATTAGACAAATATGGATATGTCCTTTGTCTGTAACCAGGGTTTTTTTTGGATGAATCATAATGATGTTTCTCTTTAATGCATATAAAATTTCTAATGTACCACATCAAAATGAAATTTTCTCTGCTGTAGAACCCTTAGAGGAACTCGTCAGGCAAAGTTTAGCTTTCCACAGTGTAGATGTCTACATTTAAGCTTGTTGTTCCACTTCCTTTATGGACAATGAAGAGAAATAAGCATTTTGAAGAGTATCTACTGTTTATTACCTTGGCACCTGATTATTTATTTACGACCTAAGGTAGACAAGAGATAGATTAAATGAAAGAACTCCAGAGGTGCTTATTTATCTTTGTCGTAGGTTAAGAGAGAGAGAGTTAATTTTTTTTTCCTTCTCTTTATAAATAGCTAGCAAGAAGCTATGTTTTGGATTCCTGCTCAGGAGAAGCTAATAACCGATGTTTTGTTCTGCTGCCAAGGTCAGCAGACAAGCAAAGAGACACAGTCCAGCTGCTAGCCTGCGATTTGCTCTCAGGTTCAGATGGAAACCAGATTGACCAATTAGTATTCCATCCCATACACGTCATACCCAGTATATAGGTGAGGACTCTTCCGGGAGATTGCTCGCTTTCACTTCCCTTGGGGCCCAGATCATCTCGCTTGAGGTGCCTGCATTTGCTCTCCCAAGGCCTTTCCCCCTGCCACGGACACCATTAGCTCTCGGCCCAGGACGCTCGTTATCTCCGTTCCGTGAGCTTCGGGATCTTCCCTCTCTGGGAGGATCATTAGCTGTTTTTTTCCCTGCTTCAGTCAGCTCTCGGCCTGGGGCGCTTGGGCTGTTATCTCCGTTCCTTGAGTGTCTCCGGGAACGGTGCACATCCCCCCCCCCCCCTTCCCCTTCCTTTTTGGGGGAATCATGAGTGCGGTTTCTGGGGATCATTAGCTGAGCCTTTTGGGGGGGAGGGGCAGTATCATTGTGTATCACCTATTCCCTCCCTCCTCCAGGGTTGTTGGCCAGGAGTGGGCTGGGCCTTTGCTCATCAGGTGGGGAGGGGCAGTATCACTGTGTATCACATTGCATATTTGTATATAGTATTATTGCCAATATTATTGTAGTTTAGTTATTAAATTGTCCTTATCTCAACCCACGAGTCCTCTTTGCCGTTTACCTCTTTAATTCTCTCCCCTATGATTGGATGGGGGCAGGGATTGTGTGAGCGGGTGTGTGTGGTTTGACCCCTAGCCAAGGGCCAACCCGCCACAATCTTCATGAGTAATAAAAGTCTAGGATGACTAGTTGAGATACATGCATTTATATTATAAAGTTCAATAGAAGAATCCTACCCTATTGATAAAAATATGTCAGTTTTAATGTCACTTAGCAGTCAAGGCTTTCTCTATAATCAGTAGAGGGAAGTTAGCACATCCTTAAGGCACCTTATCTCAGAGATCATTGACACTTCTCTTAGGGCACGATAAATTTTTAAACTGGCATCTGAAAGCCTCCATTTATTGCCATTGTCTTGAGGGAATCTAGACAAACAGCTGAACACAGCGTTTCAATTCCAGGTGATTGTTAACGGAGATGAATCTTATTCATTTAAACTTTAATGTTTACTTTTCCATTTTTCTTAATCACCGTCTATTTGAAATCCATTTCCATGATTCTTTAATAGTGCTTCAAGACTCTATACAAACTATCAGAAACAGACGTACTGTGTGAAAGTTGTTTCTGACTCTTCTGCACTCATTAGTTTGTATCTAAACATGCTGTTTTCAAGTGTCGTTTCTATGAAGTTCTTCAGGATTTCTTCTATTACTTTCCTACATTTGATGAATAATGAACACTAATAACTTCCTGTATTTCTAAAGCGAAAGTTAATTTTTATTTAGTTTTTCAACTATAAATTAACTATAATTACAAAATATAAAATATCCGATTCTGCATATGTAACTGAACTTATAGTATTCTTCACATTGAAAAAGTATTAAAGAATCATGGTTCTAACAAAACCATGTTCAGTCAGAAAAAATATGGCCGAAATAAAGCAGAATTTAATTTGGCCTTTAAGTGGTGAAAACTGTAAGAAAAAACTATACCTTAGTAGCAAGAAAAGCATGAGAGCTGACTTAAAATTCTAAAAATTATTTCCTAATTATAGGTGTAATTATGATGGGCTTAGGGCATAGTTCTGGGTTTGGGTTTTTTTTAAAATTTATCTGTAGTTCAACATTATAAGTTTAGAAAAGCAACATATCTTGCAATAGCTTTTGTTTCAGAAGAGAAAAAATATATTTAGTCTAATAACTTAGATGATGTTGGTCATGTTACAAAGCTCAGTAAATCTCTTCACTTTATGCAAACTGTCATCTTCATGATGAAAGACTTTTCTCAAAGAAAAAAAAATTATACTAATTTATATAATTTAAATTTACACACCTCTCTACAGGTCTGCAATCACAGTGTACACATTTGCTATATGATACAGAGATATTTCAGCAGCATTAAATAATTATTCCAACAAAAATTTACGCTTTCAGTTCCTCTATAGTTTTAGAAGACAATCTTTTAGTCTTCTCAAAAATCTGGTCAAACAAATATTAGCTATATTATGACTTGTCAGTCAGCAATTTTAAGTTACTTTTGATTGCAAGTGCAGAATCACTCGCAACTCTGAATGATGTGTTTTAAACCATGAGTTTTTGAGGAATATCCATGTAGTGTATCAGACCCAAATCTGTGGAATTAAAAGGCATTTGAAAAGCTTTCTAGGCAATATAGGCTTGCAATATAGAGACTCTGCAAACACCCATCACAGGTGATGTCATACACCTTCATAACACATCACCTATCTCCGTACAACATTACCACAGTGTGCATTGTAACAGTTTAAGGTAACAGATTTGTGGAAAACAATGGCAAAATACACATCTGAAAGGAAGCATCCTCCAGATGTCTTCTCAAATCAGTTAGCACTTTGGTGTTTGTCCAAACTGAGCTTCATTCAGCATGTTTGTACTTGATTCTCTGCTACATGTTGGCTAAGCCACTAAACTCTACAATCAGACAACTTAGGAATATATGGGATATGTATGATTGATATCTGATATACGATATACGACAAATAATATGTATGTATGTTATACGTTATATATTATATGTTATATATAATACATGTTATATGTTATATATTATGTATTATGTACTATATATCATATTTTATATATTGTATATGATATATCATATATATGATATATCATATATTATATTGCATTATATATGATATATGATATATTATATTGTATTATGCATTATACATTATGTAGTATATGGTATATGGTATATAGAGTATGGTATATAGTATAAATTAATTATATATTATATATTGTATATTATATATTGTATATTGTATATAGTATATTATATATTATATATATATATGGGAATGAGAAATTGGGCTACCTATACTGTTGCTTTGTTAGAGAGGTCCCTGGCATGGGAGGTGAAGTAGAATTACACACACAGTTCCCAGGCCCAATCTGAGAGTTAGTATGGATGAGTAGGCAGGGACAATTCCATAAAAGTGGCTTGGATACACCACCTTATTTTGGTTAGTAAAAGGGTATAACAACGTGGATGCAGCCAAAACATGTCAGTTGGGCTGCACGGACCTTGACTTGTTTCAGTTTCCTAATGTATATAGCCTCTATGAAAGATATAGTTTGAGGGATTAATGAGTTTAATCATCTGAGTCAATTCAAAGAAGAACCACCAAAATGCTCCTGGGAGCAGAGAGAGGGAAGAAAGAACAGAAAAGGAGGAAGAGAGGAAGGAGATAGGGAGGAGGACAGAAGGAGCAACTTGCTTTCTTTGCCAATCATGGACTCTTAAAACAGCTCAGCTAGTCATGAGACCTCAGTTTAGCACAGATCTTTACAGTGAAAATTTGGGTTACTAAATTTTTTGCATTTTATATTTAACTTTTACAATTTATACCTTTTTAAGAACAAGATACATTCAGGAAAAGAGGACATAAGTGAAGATATAGTCTATAACAAATATTTAAGAAACAGAGGGCTTTGCTTACTTACAGTGGCTCTTGGACTATTTATGTAAAATAAGGACAAACAATGGGGCTGAAAATCATCTGATGCACATCTCAGTATCCTAGTCCTAAAATTGTGGAAGAACCCTGGTGCTTCCTGGTAAATTGAATTTACATAGACACAAAAAAACATATGAAACTTGAGTTGAGGTGTAGGTAAGTCAGACTGTGACAGATATGAGATTAGTTTAGAAGAGAAAAAGACAAAGCTTGGTTGGGAAAGCCCTTAAATGTGCCATACTCTCTGACCCCAGGAGGAGTTTTGCTGTCCTGCGACAACCCAGACTATTTTTTTTTTTCTCTTTTTGAAAAGTTGAAGGGCTAACAAGCGCCTGGTACAGGAGAGAGACAGAGAAATCATAACAAAGAAATCATAGGAGACCAAGAACATCTAGGAACATCAGTTAGAAATAACATTGGGTGTCCAAGACTAATTGAAATTACACTAAATGTTTATACTTAGGAAAAAGAACCACGTCTCAACTGGTGAACAGCTGAATATCCATTCTAGGACATGACTGACTTTTGATTCAAAGTTGAATTCACTTGTCAATCCAAAGGCACAAAATGTCGTCTGAAATGTCCTACAGCTCCTGGCTTCTGTCTGCCTCTCCAACAAGGCAACCACATCCTGTAGATCTTGAGTGGTATCTGCCAGTTCTCTGTAGACTCACACACACTTCACACAGGTATAGATGCTTACATATAAACATCTCCAGGTGCCTTTATCTTGAACTGAATCCCACCATAGACATCTAAAGTTTGATGAGATGATCTACATTGTCCTGTATCTGTCTTTCATTCTTTGTTCATCTCAGTTCTGAAGTATCAAATTGTCTGAGCAAATCTAGATAAAACATCTGAGCTATCTGAATGTAATTAACTCTAAAATCTGCAGAGATCAGTGTCTTGCTTTCAGATCAGAGTACATAAGGAGACTGAATAAAAGAGAGCTTTCTAACTTTGTTTAAATAGGCTTAATTTCAGTAATCAATAATTCGCCTTTCTCTTAACTCCTCTTTTGTGTGAGTTTGTCAAGATGAATCTGGTTATTTACTTTTTCTTAGAAAAATTTTCAAGACTCACTGTGTTTTATAGGTTATTAAACTGACCTACGCTCACCTTATTTAAATTAGTTATGTTCTGCAGCACATTTTAAAGATATATCTTAAATATTTAGGGGTACATTTTTAGATCTTCATTTGACTTTAATGCAAATTTAGTGTCCAGCTGAAAGAAGATTAATTCCACTTCAGCTCATGAAAATCTGCAAATATATGTCTAATTTGAATCATGCCTTTATTTCTCATTATTTTTAATAGCATTTATACATACTTGTGTGCTTCTGGATGTAATTTCAAAGTGTAATTTCTACTGAACAAACAAAAAAAATCTCCTAATGTCTTTCCTCTTCCAAGTTTCTATTCTCTTGTGTGAGCATTTTCATTGAAAAAAAAGGTATGCAGATGAATATTTTTATTGGTTTGGTACGAATGATTTCAGGCTTAAGGTCTTAGACTAAATTGCAGATGCAGATTCAAAGAAGTAAGTGATTGCTATAGATTTGAAGCCACAATTGGAAACTATTGAATAAATATGAGTTCCAAATTGTATCAAAAGTTCAGGGTGTGAGAACATGCAGAATGTGGGTGAACTGCATCCTTGTACTGCTCGTGCTCTATGTGATATTGTAGGAAAACATCTGATTTCACAGTCACGTTCAGTAGTACCACGCTCTGACTAGTGAAACTAGTGTCAAATCAGTTTTATGCTGAAAGAGCTGTGGAAAGATGCCACAGCATAATCTACAATCCTGTCATAAATCTTAGCCTTATTTTTTTTTACTAGATTGATGTGGTCTAAGTTATGTATGACAAAATATAGTACCTTAAATAGGATGCCTGCATTTACTGTTAGAATTCATGTTATACTTACTTTAAAATAATTTCATGATTCATTCAAAGTATCTCTGATATTATTTACCTAGAAAATAGTGGACATATGGCCCCCATCTTCGCCAATCATTTTCTGATAAATATATCAATGTTATTCTTCCTGTGTTCAACCTCAGGAAAATCTAAATATAGAGCAGATCCAAAGTCCCCTGTGCACTATTTGTAAAACAACATCTCTCCTTTGTCTTGTGGGCCTTGCAATTTTTATTCACTGCTTATTAAGATTTTAGATTACCTTTGTGATCTATTCAGAATTGAATTTACTTCATTTCCCCAGAGAACAAATCCCAACAGATATTAAATACATTGTAAGTATTTTTTAAACTCTTTAGTACAGAATGGCTGTGTTCTCCGAAATAATTGTGAAAATGTGAGCTCTTTTACTGGTTGTTTAAATTTCAGTCATCCTAGTCTACACATAATCACCTTAGACTCCGTTTAAAATCAGTGGAGGAATAAAGGCAGCTCAAAAGGAAGCTCATTTGACCTTGACCAAATCCTTATTTTAGGAAGACATAAATCTTCCTTTGGAAGTGCCAATTTCTCTCAATTAACCATAAAAACAATTAGTGTAATTAGCTCACAGGCATATGTCTACTTTCGGTCATGCCAGTCTCAGCCTAGCTGTCTAATGTAATCTATTTTTTTATTCATCCTTTTCCCTTTAGTGTTCAATGGTTCACACTTTCTTTTTTTTTCTTCTGTGATTTACAATTAAATAAAATTCCACAGGCACAGGGAATAATATATTAAAAAATTACAAAGGACCCTACCTGTCTTATCAGACATAGCATTTAACCCATATGCACTTAATTTTGCAGTGTATGAAAAAGAATTACATATTTGCACAGTAAATAAATATTCTTAATCTTTTAGTAGGTTTATGCCAAAATAGCCAATTTTAAAATAAATAATGTCTATTCATTTTTCTATGAAAATGAAGCAACTCTTTCATGACTCTTCTATCGGTCTTTATTCTGCCTGCTGCTTTACTACATGCTGCTTCATATAGAGCTCACATCTTCCAGTTTTCCTCTTTTTCCGTTCTTGACGGAGAAAGTATGTTATATTTGCATATTCTGTATATTCCACACTCCTTTTACACACTTACAGGTTCAGTATATTTTTGAAATACTTTATTTTGAAATTTTTGAAAGAGTAGTGCATTAACATCTGCCTTTGACAGGTAGGATGGTACCTGTACGAAAGCCTTAAGCGTAGTTGTAGGTGTCCTAGACTTACATGTAAGCCAAGTTCCCCTGTCCAAGCTGCCACTCCAGAAAGAGGAAGTGACTCATGGGCAACAGACAAGAACATGCAAATATTCCAAACTGCAGAGAAACACTACACAGGGGGTTATGGGAAAGGGCCCACAGTGGCAGTACCCAGACCAATGAGCCATGTGGGGATGAGCCATGTGGGTTTGTATGCCACCTCTGAGAGCCTAGGGGACGCAGCAGCAGGAGCTACTGCAGACAGAGATGAGCAGCAAGTAACGAGGCAGCCTCCACATCCCATTGCTGCTTCTCTGAGCCATTCATCCCTCAAGTAATTTAATAAGTGTTCCATTAAGAAAAAGTGGATGCCCGTGATTCTCTGCTGCAAAGTATAGCACATATAGCTTCAAACAAGGCTCATAATGATTTTTTGGTCTCTGTGCAATACTATAATCTCTCATACATGTTTTTTTTTTATACCAGAAAAGCCAAGGAGGGGAAAAGTGCTTGTTATAAGAATGGTGCAGCAGATATTTTTTATGAAACCTGTATTTTATCTGGAATGCATTACATCCTTGAAAATAAAAGTGTCACAGGCACCAATCATTCTGAAACATTATTAAAAATCTCTGGGTTTGTTCTCGGTTGTGCCTCTGAGGTTTCATTTGAGCTTTGAAACTTTATCTGCTCAGTGATACCTTTTTCAGGACATTCTGATTGTCAAAGGAATACATGGAAGATTTGATTTGAGTTTATTTGATTTATAATTTCTTTTTATAAGTGTTCATTTTGTAGGATTTTATTAGTAAATCACCTCTAAGAGCCATATATTGACATACTGAAATTAAAACTATCCAAGTTTTTATCCATTTAAAATAAAAACATTTATCTTTACTCCAGGTTGTCTAAGAACCCTTATCAGCTTTGCTGATGAAGCAGTACAAAATATTTATCTACAGTCATCATGACGAACAAAGGAACCCCCTAGTTTTAAACATGAGCAGATCCATTCCCTCCTTCTTTCATTAATTAATATATATTTTATTTACTATAAAAAAGAAATCACTGGAAGTCTAAATGGACGAAAGAGTGTTGTTTGTCTTCTTACCACCCTTAAAACTTTCAGAAAAGAGCTACAGAAAGGTAAGAAATTCCTTTTGGAAAGTTCATATTAGAATATTTTAAGATAAATTTGTGGTTGTATGAATGATCGTTTTGACAGACTGTATTTTCTGCATTATGCACAGTACAATAGCTTTATGAACTCTGTCTGCATTTACTTTTTGAGCTGAGTGACCTCAGCATTACAAATATACATTAGTACCATTTTGAAACACAGCAAAAGCTACAGATAGGAAAAGTTCTGATGAACAGTTGTTAAAAAAAACCCAACCAAACAAACAAAACCCAAAACACAGTAAGCTTGATTTTCAAGTAAGAAAACAGAAGAAATAAGGGTTTCCCCTGCACCAGGAAGAGTTTGTGTAGTTTTGATACAGACCAACAATCTGAAAAGTGTCAAGCCTCTTTAAAGAGGGTGACTGCATCCAGACTAACTACTAATGTCAAGCCATTGAATGGGCGAGTGGCCAAGTGCCTGCTAGGGACCAGTCCCAAAATTTAATTGTCCTGCTGATGTAATTCCAGTGCTTTCCTTTCCAAGGAAACCTGCCTTGGCACTGTGTAGTTTCCTAATATATGAGTAGCCAAAATGTCTGCACTTTCACAAGAGGAGCAATGCTTTGTATTTGTCAGAGAAATTCCTTTCCAAAACCACAGCCTTTGTAGTCTCTTGTAGTGACAGTTTGCAGGTTAACAGGAAAGATTATCTAGACTGGATTTAAAAAAACGTGTCTCAGAATATGTGATTCAGAAATGCCATCTCATGCTACTTGATTCAGTTTAACTCTGTCCCAGCTATGACTCCTCCAACTGTATTTTTCTGCTCCCCAAAATGACTAGACAGGCTTAATTATAACTCATGAGTTATGGGGTTGGAAGTGTGTGTGGGGGGGTGTTCTGGTGTTGGGTTTTTCCCTCTTGTTTGTTTGTTTTATGATTCTAAACAGCCTGTCTCTTCCTGGACATGTGAAACAAACTCTAAATATATATATTTTTACAAACTCCATTAATCTTGGATTTATAAAGGATATTAGACAGTAACCCCCCGCCAGCTGTCTGTACCTCTACTGCAGGGACAATTCCATTGTTAAACTGCCACACATTACAAGCCTGGCACAATAAGTTGAGGAAAATTGGTGCCAATTATGTCCTCACCCTGGGTTTGGAATTGCAGTAATTTGACTGCTGCCTGGTGAGCAATAGGGTTCTTCCTGCAGTGGTGCAGTTCAGACAGATGTGGGCAAGGTCGGTCATACCTCTCTGTGACTTGAAGCCTAGTAATGTCATCATATGGAAACTCTTAGGGGGAAAATAGAGAATAAATAACTTGTAAGTAGCAATACTTAAATGTGGTGTATCATAGAATGTGAATATGTCAACCTGAAACCCTGGAGACTGATGGTAACGTGATGTTTGTAGTAGTGACCATTACATCCATCACAGAAATCCAGCTAGAGATGACTCAGAGTAATAATTGTGCTGTGTTTGGTGATGGACAGACAAAACACTTCCTAACTGTGGTTCTATAGTAAAAGGAATTTTTCTTATTGAATTTAAACCAGTAAAAATGTTTCTTGAATAAAAAAAAATAAACACTTCAATAATGGTAAAATCAGAGGTTGTTCATTAAAGTTTTTTAAAATGTGCTTAGTTTATAAAAATGTAACAAATGTTTACATTGTTTCCCTGAATCTTATTTTGAGATCTTTTCCATGTTCTCTCTCCTGTAGTTTCCACACCCACCATTATATTAGTTTTGAAGGTTGTCTGTAGAATTGATTGATAAAAACTTTCAAAAGCTCTTTTCTTTGGCTTTGAGATGACATACATCGATACTGAATTATGTAGTACAGTGTACTCTTCAGTAGCTCATATAAGTGTTTTACACTGGACTGCATAGACTTGTAGAAAAACTATGGTAAGGAACAATACACTTCTTTCCCTTGACACGGCTTTTCCCTTCTTTATTTAACTCAGGTTGTGTATCTCAAACACATAGATTCCTGATTAAGGTTTACAAAGTGTAGACTACTGGATACATTTTCAGTGCTTGAATGGCATTGAGAGCTATGTATTTCTTACAAAAGCTCTTTCTTATACAAATCTTTCTGACACAAACTTCAAGATGGTAAGATATATGGATATGAACATACTATGCATGATACCTATAAAAAACCAGTATCTTACTGAGAATTGGAAGATGATAAGAACTTCCACACAATTAATTAATTAATTATATAGTATGTAATTTGCAAATAAAGATATACCTGAAACATTTGTCTAAACTTAAAACACTTCATAATGGCAAATCTGTTGTCCAGGAAGGAAGGAGTTAGATGAAATTTTGTTTAAATTGATTTACTGAGAGAGCAGTAAAATACACCAATGGGTCTTTAAACCTGGCATGTTTAGTGTTTCATTTGCATTCCCGTAAACAACTAGTGTCAGTCAAGTCTAGAATATAGACAATTTCCTTAAATTGAAAGGAAAAAGATGGACTTGAGGGAAAAGTCCTAGAAAGTGTTCAGATATTTTGTTTGTACTCACTAATGACTTGTTAACTTACAGGTTTTTTTGGGGGACTTTCTGAAAGACAAATTGTTGAGTTGGAACCTTGGCTTTCCTCAGATAAAGCTTGTTGTTGTCATTGTAAACCTGTCTCAAGTTTAAGGTGGATTGAAAGGTTCATAACAAAGAGCTAGTTCCTTACTTTCACAGAGATAACAAGTCCAAATAAAGTGGTGTGCACCTACAAACGTTTTGGATGACAGTGAAGTTTGGAAATGACAGAACCTAGGCTGTGTTTTCTACCTAAACAGTCTCTACTCTAAAGAGTCAGTATCAAGGAGTAGTACTGTCAAGTGTTGTAAAAAGAGGTTTGTTATTCTTCAGAGTGTTAGTGAAAAGTAGTCAATAATTTAAAGGAATAGGGTATTATTACCATTTACTGGGTATTCATACATTTTTTTTAAAGTGTGTATATATACACAGATATTTATGTGAGATACTTTTGCGTTAACTATCTGCAGAATTTATTTCTGTCCTCTTATTTACTCAGAGATACTAAACCAGCCAATTTTCAATATTAAAAAAAAATTGATCAGAGGATATATAAGATTGAATTAATTGTGGGAGCTGGTTAACAGCCAAATGAATATGAGCCAGCCGTGTGCCCAGGTGTCCAAGGAGGCCAACAGCATCCTGACTTGCATCAGGAATTGTGCAGCCAGCAGGACTAGGGAAGTGATTGTCCCCCTGTAGTCAGCACTGGTGAGGCCACACCTTGAATATTCTGTTCACTTTTGGACACCTTACCACAAGAAGAACATTGAGGGTAATGAAGGTGGTGAAGGGTCTAGACATGAGTCTTACAAGGAACAGCAGAGGGAACTGGAGTTGTTTAGCCCGGAGAAAAGGAGTCTCAGGAGGGAGCTTTTTGTGTTCTACAACTACCTGAAAGGAGGTTGTAGTGAGGTGGGTGTCGGTCTCTCCTCCCAAGGGAAAAGTGATAGGACAAAAGAAAATGGCCTCAAGTTGCACCAGGGGAAGTTTAGTTTAGATATCAGGAAAAATGTCTTCACTGAAGATGTTGTCAAACACCGGAACAGGCTGCCCAGGGAAGTCGTTGGATCACTATCCCTGGAGGCATTTAAAAGACTGTAGATGTGGTGCTTAGGGACTTGGCTTAGTGATGGACTTGTCAGTGTTAGTTTAACAGTTGGACTTAATGATCTTAAGGGTCTCTTCCAACCTAAATAATTCTATGATTCTACGGCTTTGTTGGAAAGACTGAGCTGTTGACGGGACCTTGGCTGGGATCCAAAGGTTTTACTAATTCACTGCATGTTGCTTATCCCCCAGGAGCAGGTGTACAGTCTGACTTCCATGATGGGATGTCATTTCCCACATGAAAATAAATGTTCTGTGGATTACATCATAGGTTATAGCTGTAAGTTTATAATTATATGGTGCAAAAATACTGCCTGACGTGGTATAGCTGTGCAGAGCAAAGGGCTGATAAGCAGCCCTCTGTATGCTGGAGAAATAGAGGCACTCCATGAACAAGTATTACTCATGAGCCAAATTCTCCCTCTGAATTTGATCATGTATCTATACTATTATGTCAAATCAATATATCCTGAAACTAATATCAGAAAAGTTATTATAAATATGCCTGGTTTATGCTGTCGTTGGCATGGCACATGTCAATACACCTCAAATAAGAGAACAAAGACAAACTACTTTGTTATTTACCTACTAAGGTAAGTTAAATCAGTTAGTTGTTTGCTATACCAAATACAGAAATGCAAGCTATTCAGTAATTCAATTAATTCAACTGATTTAAGAGAAGCAAGGTTTTAGATCTGAGGTTGTAGAATACCTCTGAAGTTGTGGCAATGTTATAGTATGGAATCTATAGGGCTGTAAATACACCTGAATGAAACTGGTCTTGTAGGTCACAATTTTCACAGAACAACCAGAAGAATCAAGTTTATAATTCCCACTAAAAGAATTATTAGTGTCTACAGGCAGCTTTAGACCCACAGCTTTATCAAGTGATTGAATACATTTCAGGAAATCAATACACCATTGTCTTGCTATATAGCCACAAATTATCTTGGAAGTTTTCAGAAGTACATTAAAGATGACAAAATGGACTTTTGAACTGTAAACAGCAAAATATATTTCTTTTGTATAGTTACTCTAAAGCAGATGTCTAGACCTGATTATAAGGTGGTTGGAATTGTTGTTAGAGTTATAGTATTTCTTGTAGAAAAAACATGGTTTAAAACATCTTAAATGTGATTCTTTGCTAAACAAATTGATAGCAGGAGATCTTAAATTGAGGCACTCAAAAATGGCTAATGAAGATCTACCAAAGATATCTCTCAAAGAAGTGTGGTGTTGCTCATGATAGAGTGACCAGAGCAAAAAAGGGATATGACAGAGGTTTATGAACTAAAAAATGGTCTAGAGTCTGTAAACTGGTGCTCTTACATTCCTTTCCATACTGCAAGAACAAAGACATGTCGAGTAAAATTGATACACAACTAAGACGACAAAGCTAAAAGGCAATAGATTACATAAAATGCACAGCAATCCTCTAGAAAGCAATGCCACGATAACTGCTCAGGCAGAGACTTTAACCATGTTTAAAGAAAGACTAGACTTTTGCAGTTGTAATGAAAACTTCTACTACCCGTAATAGAATTAAAAGACGCTACAACTCTCATGCCTCATGACAGTAATGATCTGATTCGAGACTCTTTGGCTAAAATTCGAGTTGTTCTTCAGACACAGAAATGCTCCCACTGATTCTAAAGAGGTAAAGATTTTGTCTGTATATATTTAATAACTGGGATGGTGATATCTGCTACCAAAAATCTGGCATTGAGTAATTTAAAAAATTATATAATATAGCTCAAATTACACAAAACATCTTTTCACATTCTCCACACATTTAACATTTTAATTCTTAGACAGTATTCCACTTTTACTTTCCTTTGTGAGGAGCACTAATGGGCACAATGTTTGAATAAGTATTTCTTGGCAATATAAACTTATGTTATTGTGAACAAATTTGTTCCCTTTAAAAAGTAAATCTAAGCATGAGATAAAAGAATTAGTGAGATGAAAATAAACAAACAGACATACAAATGAAGAAACCCCAGAGAACATCAACTACATCATTGTAATGAGCAACTAGTTAATTTGGAGTCAGTTTTTTGCTAACAGAAAACCTTACCACTTGGACATTGTAAGCATTAATAAGATGTCAATAATATAAATTTCAGAACCAGAACAGATAGGTAATCAGCCTCAGTGAGGCAAAATGGAAAATAGGAATACCATTTTCTGACAGCCTTGATGGCTGTCCTTTCCTCTCATCCCTACTTATAAGATAACAATGAGACATTTCCAGATGTTTTAAAGAGACCTTTGTGGATCAAAGGTTGGAAAAGATAAAACTCTCCGCTCTCACAAATAACCAATCTGACACTAAAAACATACCCAGAGTAAGAGGCTTAATTTATGAATATGAATCCTACATGCCTTGTTGTTTGTTTTTCCCTGAAAGAGAAATTCTGCTTAGGATGTAAGAAACCTTCCTGGTGAAATTTTCACTGAATCCAATTCACTTTCACAAAATATGTTGGTAGAAGTTAACTGAGAAATTCATAAGTAAAAGCTGTGTAGTCCTCTTTTTCTCTTATTTTTTTAACCATCTCTGATCTTAATGATCCTTTGCCACAAATGAAGCTTGAAATAAATAAGAACATAAAATATCCAGTTCATGATCTTTGCAAATTGTCACATTGTCACAAAAATATGTATTAACCTTAACCACTGAAGCATAAGTTCTGCATGGATTATAAAGTTTATATGTTTCACGGGAGACATTGCTGTTACTCATCCCAGTTTTATATCAAGGTCTTAGGGAAGTTCAAGTCCATTGACTTTACTGGACTTTCTCCAAGTTTACACTAATACAAATAAGAACAAGCAGGACTGACAGACAATGATAACTATTCTTTTTCCAGTTAGGCAAAATAATTTTTGTTAATAATGTGTTTTAAATAATTTTTTTTTCTGATAATTTCACCACCTTAAGAGAATTTCACACTAGAGAGCAACTTCATTATACTGCTTCTAGATTATATTTTTTTAAAATGGTTTAACATTTACCAAAAATATTTCACTGTGTTCAGTTTTGGGCCCTTTACTACAAGAAAGACATTGAGATGCAGGAGCATGTCCAAAGAAGGGCAATGAAGCTGCCTGTTCAAAGGACTGTTATAGTTTTACCCTGATTGGCAGCAAAATAGGACAATGCTGGTGAAGGATCCAGAGCACAAGTCTTATGAGGAGCAGCTGAGGCAACTGGGGTCATTTAGCCTGGAAGAAAGAGAGGCTCAGGGAGAGCCTTATTGCTCTTTACAACTGCCTGAAAGGAGGTTATAGCCGGGTGGGTGTTGGGCTCTTCTCGCAAATAACAAGTGATAGGAACATAGGAAACAGCCTCAAGTTATGCCAGGAGAAGCTTAGATGGGATATTAGGAACATTTTTTTCACTGAAAGAGTGATCAAACATTGGAACAGGCTGCCCAGGGAAGTGGTTGAGTCACCATCCCTGGAGGTGTTTAAAAGATGTGTAGATGTGGTGCTTAGGGATATGGTTTAGTGATGGACTTGGCAGTGTTAGGTTAATGGTTGACTTAATGATCTTAAGGGTCTTTTCCAACCTAAATAATTCTATGATTCTATGAAAGAGGATTTATTTAAAGTATTGTATTGGGTCTGTGTGGAAATGTTTTAGTAGTAGGGGGGCTACAGGGGTGGCTTCTGTGAGGAGTTGCTAGAAGTTTCCCCCATGTCTAACAGAGCCAATGCCAGACATCTTCCAAGATGGACCGGTCACTGGCCAAGGCTGAGCCCATCAGCAATGGTGGTAGCACCTCTGAGACAATATATTTAAGAAGGGGAGAGGGGTAGGGGCAAGAAGGAGCAATTGCAGCTGGAGAGAGAAATGAGCGCATGTGAGAGAAAGAAGTCTGCAGACACCAAGGTCAGTGAAGAAGAAGGGGCAGGAGGTGCTTCATGCGCTGGAGCAGAGATTCCCCTGCAGCCTGTGGTGCAGCCATGGTGAGGCAGCTGTGCCCCTGCAGCCACGGAGGGTAACGGGGGAGCAGAGATCCACCTGCAGCCACGGAGGGTAACGGGGGAGCAGAGATCCACCTGCAGCCACGGAGGGTAACGGGGGAGCAGAGATACACCTGCAGCCGTGAAGGGTAATGGGGAAGCAGATCTCCACCTGCAGCCCAAGGAGGACCCCAGGCCACAGCAGGTCGATGCCTGGAGGAGGTTGTGACCCTGTGGGAAGCCTGCGTTGGAGCAGGTTTGCTGGCAGGACCTGTGACCCCGTGGCGGGATGCATGCTGGAGCAGTCTGTGCCTGAAGGACTGCACCCCATAGAAGGGACACACGCTGGAGCAGTTCATGAAGAACTGCAGCCTGTGGGAAGGACTCATGTTGGAGATTAAGGAGGACTCTTTCCCGTGGAAGAGCCTCCACACCGGAGCACAGCAAGAGTGTGAGGAAGAAGGAGCAGCAGAAACAAGATGTGATGAACTGACCACAACCCACATCTTCGGTCCCTCTGCATCCCTGGTAGGGGAGGATGTGGAGAAAATCAGGAGTGAAGTTGAGCCCAGAAAGAAAGAAGGGGGTGGAAGGAAGGTGTTCTTAAGATTTGGTGTTATTTCTTACTACTCTAATTTGATTTTATTGGTAATAAACTAAACTAGTTTCCCCAAGTCAAGTTTGTTTTGCCCATGTTGGTAACTGGTGAGTGATCTCTCCCTGTCCTTATCTCAGCCCATAAACCTTTCATCATATTTTCTCTCCCTTGTCCAGATGAGGAGAGGAGTGATAAAGTGGCTTTGGTGGGCACCTGGCATCCAGTTAGGGTCAACCTGCCAAAAGCATGTATTATTTTAAAGGATTCTATGCAACATTATTATAAAAAAATTAAAATAAAATTCTAGTTACCAGATTATATTTTTAATTTTAAAAATATAATTCAGAAATAACTGAAATATGAGATATTTCTATTCAAGGCAGGCAGCTAACTGTGTCTTGCACCACATCTCTATGTAACATTTAAAAATTATTCTTGATTGTACATAAGAGAGAGAAAAAGGACATGGTGCACTTCAAATAAGTGGTATATATATTAGATATATCACAGAATCACAGAATGTTAGGGATTGGAAGGGACCTCGAAAGATCATCTAGTCCAATCCCCCTGCCGGAGCAGGAACACCTAGATCAGATCGCACAGGAATGCATCCAGGCGGGCTTTGAATGTCTCCAGAGAAGGAGACTCCACAACCTCTCTGGGCAGCCTGTTCCAGTGCTCTGTCACCCTTACTGTAAAGAAGTTTTTTCTTATATTCAAGTGGAACCTCCTA
>WKFP01013902.1:133211-255323 GCA_011057875.1 Pterocles orientalis
GAGCCTGGCTCCATCCTCCTGACACTCACCCTTCACATATTTATAAACATTGATTAGGTCACCCCTCAGTCTCCTCTTTTCCAGACTAAAGAGACCCAGCTCTCTCAGCCTTTCCTCATAAGGGAGATGCTCCATTCCCTTAATCATCCTCGTGGCTCTGCGCTGGACTCTCTCCAGCAGTTCCATATATATAGCAACAGCTAGTATCTACTGGTACTGGTTATTCCTTTTACAGTGTTTAGATCTATTATATGTGAGTGAGTGGGATTTGTTTTTCATAAGTGTTAGATTGATCAGTGGCAAGGACATTAATTTTGGAAAAGTGTGATAATCTTGATGTACTGATTAGATCAATGTCTTGACTAAAAGTAGTTAACAAAGGAGTAATATTTTTTATGTTTAGTATGAAGTGTGTCAATGCTTTCTGACTTATTCTAGTGACTTTTAAAATATACATTCTACCTCCACTGACTCTTTCTTGATCTTGCAGGATTTCCAAGTACAAATCAGATGTGGTAAGTTTTATGTGTTTTTGGAATAGAGCTACTATAGATTACGTAACTTATAGTTGGAAATAGATAATATCTGAATAGAAACATTTCAGTTTTCTCTTATTTCTTGTGAAATGGCCAACTGAATGCTTGAGCAGTTATTTCAATGCTTTTCTTTCTATTAGTATCTTAGGCTATGTTAGCTGTAGTAAATTACAGGGTTCTGGGTCAATGGCTCAGGCTATGAATTATATTCCCTGTTCTGTGAAGTTGTTAAAATGGTGCCTGGCTCAGTTTTGGCTTTAGACGTCTAAATTAATTCACAAAATTTCCACACAGAGCTTTGGAGCTAGCACTGGACTGGTGTCACGCCCCATAGGCAGTGTGGATGCACTTTCCATATATTGCAGAACTAGGGGCTATTCTGGGCTAGAGATATGAATACACCATATAGGTGACCTCAGGATCAGAGAACAAAACTTTTTGCTAGTTCACAAGCAGATATTTAGCTGCAATGTCCACACTCTTCTGGAGAGGATCGTAACCCAAATCCCCACCTCGGTAGTGCCATAGGCTTCCCTGAGGAGATGTTGTCTCCTGCACACTGCAGTGTTGATTTCTCCTGTCGGGAAAGGTGATCAAAGTTTCTGTGACCAAGGAATAAAATGGAAAAGTCATGTAAATAAAAGCAAAATTGCAGAAGCACAGATTTACAGTTCAAGTTCTGTACAATTACTGACCAACCATTATCAATTTCCAGATATCTTTGTCAGACTTTTAAAGACAATTCGTTTCTTAACAGCGTTATAGTCGTTATTTTGGAAAAGGAATTACATTGGCATGTACAGCCACTCTTAGCTAAACACTTACATGTGATAGTTTCATATTCCCTCATAATGAGCTCAGCTGGTGCCTTTACTGCCTTTCTTAACGAGGCTGTAGCCTGAATAACTGTGAAGACTTAGCTGCCTGCTTTATCCCCTGCAGGACAAATTTAGGTAGGCAGAATACAATTATGCTAGTTCAAATTTGGCCCAGACAGCAGAGCTAACTTTGGCTTTCCTAGTGGGATTTTTGCCTCTGTAACTGTGGCAATCTTTCATTAGATAGTCTAGCAATATCTACATCTTCAGCTTGGAGCATGGATGTGTACTGAAGCATAGTATAAGTGTTTCAAATGGAAAAATAAGTAAATTAGAAATACTCACAGCAGCCCCAGTGGAACAGATCCCAGGAGAGCTTTATTTAAATTGCCCCATCTAAAAATATGTTAAAAAATAAACTCAAACCAGATACATTATTAAACACTATCACATTTAATTTAAAATTAATAACTAAATGGTATAATTAAAGAGCTTTAATGGTTTAATTTGCTTTATCCTTCTTTTCTTTCTTCAGTCCTTTAAGAAGGATTGACTAATGACTTTTTCCTCCTGTAAAAGTTTTCTGTCTGCTAGTAAGGGATTACAAAGCTGAATATTTCCATACCTGATTTTCTCCAAGTTTTTGCTTACTTCCAAGAGAGGCTGTTCAGCACCATGGACTGCTACGTTCTTCATTTTTAGGTTTGATTCTGAGTTAGCTTTGGCATTTTGGATGTGGCACACTGATGTTTTTGAAGTAATCTGTTATTTAATAGGTTTCAATTAGACCATGATGTCCACACTTAAAATCAAGCTACTTACAAGTAAATTATGCACAAAAACATTTATTAGATTGGCCCTTCTACAGATAGATGTTTTTTCCTTGCACTTCACAATTTTCTATCATGAGGTGTCAATGCATAAACTGCAACATCAAATAACTTGTGTCCCCAATTTCCTTCTGGGTCTTGCTCTCTTGATCATCCCTGTTGCAGCATATTAACCCCTGAGCATTTTTTGGGGGGGTGAATTGTCTATTTCCCATGGAACAGGTGTTATTTTGGTGGTAGTTCACTCCTGACACTACTCCTAAGGCTTAAATGGAAGTTCCCACATCGAGGTTTATGCCACCCGCCTGTATATTTTATCACACAATTCCAGCAGGTCTTTTGCAGCACTCCCACTCACATACACTCATAATATTTCCTAACACATCTAACCTGTACCTTTTTTACTGTAGTACAAAAATACCATTAAGGTAGTTTGACAGTTAACGAAATCACAAATGATTTCAAGCCATGGGCCTGAAAAATCATAGAAAACCCAGTAATTATTTCCTTTGGTCTCAAGAGTGTTATGTATTGTCTATAAAAAATACGTTACGAAAAAGAAATAAAATTACACTGGCCCTATGGTACTTTAAAGGTAACTACTCAAGTGATGCAGAATGATAGTGTGCATACTGCTCAAGGCAATCACCCTTTAAATTAGACAGCCTGAGGTTGTGCATCAGCACATTTGACCTGACTCTGAGCTGTACTGTAATCAGTATTTCAAAACATAGAGGTTCTTCCCCTTTTCTGCCCTTTAGTTCTTTGTGGCTTCGTTTTAGTATGATGGTTGTCTTACCTGTGATTGAACAGTCATTCTTCTGCCTACTGACACTTAGTGGGAGAGCTTGGCAAAGGTAAATTATGTGGTGTCTACTAGCTTTTTCCTTGTAGGATGTCCATTCTGGAGAGAAAATGAAAGGAGGGGCCTGAAACACACCTTGTGAATTTAACTCTATGCACTGTCTGAACTTCAACAGTTCGCTGAAGTCACCCATAAAATCTGACTTTGACACAATCTTGAGTGTCAATTGCAGCTTTAAAAACACAGTTTTAAGTATGAATTGAATAAAAGGAAGCTAGCAGGGGCAGAATTTTTGACAGAGCATAAATAATAATCCATTTAACATAGTTACTGGCAGAAGCAGTGCTCATTCTGTAATAGATTAAATTATCTAAAAGACTATGAGTCTTCAAGTATTAAACTGGAATTATGTATATATCATGGAAATAGTCTAATATTGTAATAATGGTTTTATATTGTAATAAACAAGTACATAATTCTGACTGAAGACTATACTTTCAAAGATAACAAAATATCATAAAAATGTATTAATCATTTGAAACAAAAAGAGTTCAAAAATATTAAAATAATATTTTCATACTTTTATCTCACTTTTTTTTTTTCTTTTCACAACATTTTTTGTGTTAATTTGCACTGATATACTCAAAGAATAAGAAAGGTTTCATGAGAACTTATTTGTGTTCTCTGTTGCCTACACTTCAGGAGGGACAACTTTCATTTAAAAAAAACCCCAAAAAAGAGTTCTTGTGCAGTAATCAAAACCTGTCAATGCCCGTTCTTCAAGAAGGAAAGGTATGTACCCCTTTGCATATCCTGTGGAGTTTTCACAAGTGTAACTACATCTAAACTTTTGATACAGTCAAAGTCAAGTGACAATATATATATTCTATACTACGTAAGAAAACAAACCATTATGTGTAATATATGTGAATAGTGGAAAGAAAGAAAACTATTTTTTCCGGGGACCTGCTGTCTGTTTACCCTATGAGAAGAACCCCAGTTCCTCAACATATTTTCTACAACTTTCTTGTTCGTGTTGTTCTTCCATCTTTAAATCTTTAAATAAATTATTTATTTGAATAAATTATTTTAAAAATAATTTACATATATCTTCATCTCCCTCCACAGTTTCCGACCTTCCTTTTGTCATTTTCGATTTTCTTTCAACCCTGCTTATCTGAAGTGAAAAATGGAGTCTTGAAGCTGGCTAGGAGAAAGTAATATAGTGACAGACTGGATGGCAGATGAAAAAAACAGATAACTGTTACACTCATCTCATTTTCTTGGTGAAGCTGTTAATTTGCATCCTCTCTCCCAGCCTTCGACCACACTTCATGAAATTTAATAATTTATAGAAATTTTGAATTTTTGAGACCTTAACCCACCTGTCAAATCTGGTTGAAAATGCCCAGTAAGATCCCATGTTATTAAAGGAAACAGACAGATGTGGAGAGGAGCAGACAGACAGAAAGACAGAGGTGTTATGTAAGCCTTGATCACATAGGAAATTAAACTAAAAGTCCAGTTTGGGATTAGCTAGTTATCTTGAGAAGGTATGTAGTGTTATTTACATTCAATAAAATGTTTATTGCATTTTTCAACACTTTCATTGCAGCTTATCTATCGTTAAATCTGGAACAGGATATCTTCATAGAATCATAGAATGGTTTGGGCTGGAAGGAACTATAAAGATGATCTAGTTTCAAGCCCCCTGCCATGGGCAGGGACACACTCCACTAGCCCAGGTTGCTCAAAGCCTCATCTAGCCTGTCCTTGAACACCTCCAGGGATGGGGCATCCACAGCTTCCCTGGGCAACCTGTTCCAGTGTCTCACCACCCTCATAGTGAAATTATAATTGTTCAATCTTCCTACTAAGCAGTATGTTTAATCATTGTATTATAGTGCAAAGTAATTATCTTTCCTCAGCTATTTTAGCAGAGGTATTTTGCACTTCCCAAGTTAGGACACTCAACTTGGTTGCCTCAGCTTACCTGCATGAAAAAATTACTTGACTCCATCATTCTACATTTCATGTTTTATATTTAGGGAAAGAAGAACTAAAATTCACAGTGATATCCAAACCAAGCCCTATAATTACAGTACAAGGACTTACAAAATAACTTATTAAGGTGAGAGTGCACTTTCTGGGAAATAAAATGATATTGTTGACAAGGAATAAATCTAAAGGCTGTTTTTGTTTACTAATAACTTCAGTTTGCAGGCATAGACTGCATGTAGTAATTTAGTTCTGCCTTTTCCATCTCTTCAAAGCATCAGTTTCTCCATTAAGAACAGCAGCAGGAGCTGTGGACACTGGGAAGGAGTGAAAGGAATCACTTTGTGTTTCTTTAACAAGTCTTTGCCTATGTTTTAAGATTTTTGTGTTGGATGTGTTATATAGCAGAAACTTTAAACAGAATCTAAAAGAGAGCTAAATTCTCCAAGTAACTCCTTTGGAAGTTTATTTTGGGAAAGCTCATCTTGATAGTGCTTCACTTGTCTTGCTTTCCAAGTTCAAGAATTATTTTCTTGCAGTTATTCCCATATACCTTATCCCCCCCTCTCCCCACCTTATTTAAACTAAACCTCAACTGCATTGCAGTCACCTCTGCTAAAGGAATACGTAACAAGATTGCAAACCAGAACACTGAGTGGGAATGCCATCTTATATGGTACCAACACTATTACTGCATTTCATCTAATTTATTGAAAAAGAGATTTTTGCCACTTCAAAACAAGAACTAACTCCTGGTTTTACCTTTATAATATCAAAAGAAAACTTACTTAAACCACAAGTAGAACAGTTTATTTCAGAGAAGTCAGTGGAAGCTAATTGTAGTATAGAAACTCCTCCAAGACTATTGGCTTTGACTAGCTTTGAACCAATTGCATTGGATTGAATGGGAGATTTCTGCCAATTTCTTTAGCTTGCCTCTACAAAAATCATTACCGTTTGTAATTCACAATACATTAGTGTACAATATTTTAAGATTTTGCTTGTGTATTTTGTTGAGGGAAAGAAAAAAAAGACTAGTTGTTGTCTAGTTAAATCTAATTGGTGTTTCTGCATGTATGTATTTACATTAAAAATTGTGAATAAAAGTCCATAAATGAAGAAAATATATAAATACAAATAGTTTTAAAATCATAGTATATGAAATAATATTTGGAAAAATAGCACCAGGTTGTATAAATTGCAATTAAAATGTTTAGGAACCATAAAAGTCTGCTTTTGGGCTTTTATTGCAATAAATTTCATTGAATGCTTTTCCTCTCTCTTCTTTAACTAAAAGAGAGATCTCACTGGTATCAGGAAAGGCCAATAAAAGATACTTTTATTGTGAGTGAAGAGACACTGCCGCCTCGCATCATTAGAAACAATTTCTAGGCTCCCAGAAGACATAGCTTAATTGATAAAACATTAGTGTGATAGAGAGCACTTGTCTCTTGTGAACTTACTAGAACCTAATGAAAATGAGCTGTTTTGTTTTTTTTTTTAAACTTACTGCTTCTTTGAAAAGAAGTTATATTTTTTCTTTGCTATTTTTATGTATTATCTGTAGCATTTTTGTATTTTGTAATGGAAAATATTTTTTTTGGTGTTGTTTTGTTTTGAATCCAGTAGTGCTTGTAATTTAGCTTTCCATTATGAATAATCTCTTGGTAGTTCTCTTTGGTCTTCTAATGAACTGTTATTATAGATCTGATTTGGGTTTAACTTCTGCAGTTATTTTCTGAAAAGCTATTGCTCCTCTACATATAAAAACAGCCTTCAGGTTTCTAATATGTTCTTCTAACATATTTTGATTCACCTTTAGTGAAGTAAAGCCCCATGGTCGCACTTGTTGCAGTGACTGAAGAATAGCCCATAGTTTTCTTCAAAAATACGTCAGTGAAGAGCTATATAAGTATAGAATTATAAAATCATAGAAATATCTGAAGAAGGAAACACCAGAAGGAGGAAATATCCAAAATTTGCAGAGGCCAGTTTTGTCCAGACCCGATAAACCATCCTGACAGGTGCATATTTGGTCTTTCCTTCAGGAATAACGATGGAAGGATATTCGACCCAGCCTCGTTGTGTATCATTTCAGGGCTTACTTGCCCTTGTAGTAGGTAGGATTTTTCTAGTAATCAACATAAATATTTGTTGCAAATTAAATAGTTGACTTCAAATCTTTATAAAAATAATTTTAAAAGTGAAATACTAATATATCACCACAGTCTTTTCCTTTCTGTACCAAACAAACCCAGCTCCTTACCTCCCACTGTAGACCATGTTTTCTCAACTTCTTATCGTTATTGTTGTTCTCCTATTCTCTCACTAGTTACTCTATGCTATTTTGTAAATGTGAGAACTGATTTTATACTTCTGCTGAAAACTCATTAAACCAAACAGAGAAAAATAATTCCTCTTTTTAATGGATAATATTCACACCCCAGAATGAGAATTTATTTTTCAAAAATTAACTTTGCTGACATGTTGTGATGTAGTAGAAAGTTTGTTTTTTCTTTCTTTTATATTGGGGGGAGAGGGGGGTGAAGGTTGGGGTCCTGCCATACTCCTGCCTAACCAGTTTTTCCCTTCTTTATATTTTTACTCTTTTTTTCCCTCTTTCAGAGGTCTGCTTGTTATACTCTTTATTTAATCCTGGACCTATCTGAATACAAAACTTCATTTCAGAGAGAGACAGATTTTAGAGAAGAAGTTTTCAACTGGTGCATAATTTCATTAATTCCATTATACTTTTAGTTTACTTAGGATAATACCTGCTGAAATTGTATCAGAAAGCCTTTTAGAGTCAAGCTACTTTAACTACCTTTACTCTTTCTGTTTTTCACTAGCCCAGGTGTTCTGTCAGGGCATGAAATTAAGCCGGTTTGACATGATGTTCTTAATACATCCATGTTGGCTGTTTTTCCTAATCAGCTCACTATCATCTAGCTTCTTGCAAACAGTCTATTTAGATATTTTCCCAATTATTTTTCTAAGAATCAGTCACATGTATTTGTTCCTGATTCCCTGCTTCTGCCTTTATCCTGTTGTGTGGGACACTTCCTGAGATGTCCCCATTTTGTGTTACATGGGATGTCCCTTATTTGCTACTAAGTTTCTGAAGATGATTCTTAATGCTTAGTGATTTATGTCATAAAAGTATTAAGTAGTCTGGGGTGGACATCATATGTTTATTGTATTTAACTTTTTTAATCTGTCCCCTTCTCTTTACCAGGTACTCCTCCTGTGTCTCTGTTAAGATTGAGGAACTGTGGTGTCATCCAGTAGAATATACTTTGACAATATTACGGAGCATATAGTTTTCCCAGAGGAGTGAGTTTTTAAAGACTATGTCACTTAATTTTACTTGTAGAAATATAGAAATATAGAAAAGGTGAATATAGAAAAGGTGAATAAACTTTGGAATTGTTTTTTTGTCACATGGTACTATCTCAGTATGAAACTACTTTGCATGTTTGATTTGAGTAAAAATAGTTTTCCAACACATTTCTCTATTCTGACTGTATGATATAATCTGTTTGCATCACCCCACTCACTGCATTTCTCTACTGCTCTGCTCACTGTTTTTCTGCACTGCAGTGATGACCTTTCATTGACGAACCACCCAGAAAAGCATTGATTTGTTAGAAGTAGGAACTCTCCCATCTTATTGTGAAGAGATCTGGAGTGATTACCTTAATGAAAAGAGTCAGAGACAAGGTCTAAACTTGTAATTATGACTGTCCACCCTGGAAGCAGGAAAAATCATCAGTCAGACTTGGTTGACCTTGAAACCCAAATCTGGGCACATATTTACCCGTGTCTGTATGCGGTTAAGGGATCTGGGACCAGAGTGAACCAATCAATTAAAACAATGTAAATCTGGAAGACACTAAAATCTCCCTGACTGACAAGGAAATGGAACTTCAAAGCACCTTAGAAACGATGAGAATCTTTTTTAAGGGTTAAAAGTGTTCATCTATACATGTGAATCTCTTAATACACTGAAGCTGACCTTTTTTTTAACAATAAACCAAGTACACAAGAGAAGACTGTTCCCCACATTTTTCTCAATATATTTGGTTTTATTGGTTTTCAATATTTTCTCAGTATTTGGTTTTGCTGAGATAATTTTAATTAAAAAGGTAAATATACCATTGTAGATGAAATAATGTATTCTATAAACAAGAAAACTACAACAAAGTGCACTAGAAAAGAAATTATTGGTTTGTTGTTTTTTTTTTTTTAAGTAAAGCAACAATTTTTAGCTAAAAGTGTTAAAGCTCATTTTATTGGGTTTACATAACAAGGTTTTTGTAGCAAGGAGACTGCAGTGACGTCCTCTGTGCCCTCTGTCCCCATGTCAGGCAGAGCCTGTTCCAGCAGGCTGCAAGACAGATCCGCTGCTGTCCAAAGCTGAGTCCACCAGTGATGCTGGTGGTGTCTCTGTGACAATGTATTTAAGAAAGCATAAAATAACACTGTGAGAGAAAATGTGAGAGAAACAACCCTGCAGAAAACAAGATCAGTGAAGGAGGAGGAGATACTTCAGGTACTAGAGCAGATTCCCATGCAGCCCATAGAGAAGACCATGGTGACACAGGCTGTCACCCTGTAGCTCATGGAGGACCACACCAGAGCAGATATCCATACTGCAGCCCGTGGAGGACCCTATGGAGGAGTAAGTGGATATGCCCTGAAAGAAGCTGCCACACTGCAACAGGCTTCCGGGAGGACCTGCAGCCTCTGGAGAGGAGAGCACACAGGAGCTGGTGATGGTAACTGGTGCTCCCTCTCTTTATCTCGATGCGTGAGCTTTTTTTCATCTTAATTTCTCTGTCTGCCATGCTGAGGAGGGAGCAAGAGGGTGATATGCTGGTTTCCTGGCAGCCACAGTAGTCCTTAAAGGAAAGCCACTGAAATTCTGGACCACAGAGATGAATCCTTAGATGCGTACTTCTTTCAGTTCCTTAGAAAACAAGGAGGAGTACACAGTCCTTGAGTTAGCTAACTGAAATATTACATCATTAACAGAAATTTGTTGCTGTGTGTAGGACATTTTACAATTTTATAGAATTTGAATTTAAATAATGATAACACATTAAAACTAACGGTTGTTGTAAAAAACAAGGGAAAAACAATCATTTTGACATGATAAGAGAGAGCTACATGAAGGGGTTTTAAAAATAATAATCGTTATTTAGAATAGCCATTTGCCTGGACTTGCTCCATTTATTATAACAAACAGAAGACAAAGGTAGAATGATATAACACATATTTCAGCTAGCCATTGAGAGACACTACCTTCAGGAGAGACCTCAAGTTTGCTGACAAAGGTATTCTGAAGAGCTAGCTTAGACCAGTTATCACTTTTAAAACTGGTAACATTAAGTGAAATAAATTGCATTTGAGGTTTTTACAGAAGCAGTATCAGGGACTTCACCTAATGGTTTCTTCCAATGGCAATCTGTTAAAAAAAAAATCTTGAAAATCTTTCATCTTTTTACATCTGTCTGGTCTCTCTCATAAAGAAGATTTAAAAGGAAGTAAGATTTAAAAGGATTTAAATTGATGGAAGAATATTTCACAGTCTAATAGTTTAAATAGCAAGGAGGAAGTGAAAAGAAACGAAGAAAGATTCATTTTAAAGCGGAAAAGGAAAATTAATCATGTACTCTGACATTCCATACAACAGATCTTCATCTATTTGTACTTGTACTGTGCCCAAAACTTTGTTTGACTGAACTTGAAGCTCTGTAAATGCTTTTGTTTGTGAAGATTTCAACACAACATTCCAGCAGGCAGTTTGTTCCAATGTCTACGATATTTGAAATTGTTTAGTGTGTGTGGTGTATGACTATACAGATTATATAATCAGAATATGCAGCTGATCTTCTGAAAAAAAAAAAAAGATTATTTATATTATCATCCTGGAACCACGTACAAGAAAATGAAGAGACAGCAGAGGATAACAAAAAGTATTGCAGGAATGATAGTTATCTCCCAAAGGTAATTAATGTAAACCTAAAAGAAAAGTATAAACCAGATGAGTTTAATTCCATTCTGGAAGCACCTGTTTATCTACATTTACTACACAGAAAGTTCAGTCAGAATTTCTAAGTTTAGATGGCCAAAATTAGAAGAGAACAACCTTAATCGGTGAAATCTTATAACTTACATATAATAACAATGATAATAACATTGACAGTTTCAACATTGCAGCATACTGAAGACTACTACAGGGAGATCATAATTTCATTGTATAAAGCAATTCGTTGGTGATAAAATACACTGAAAATTATAAATAGCTAAGTAATAACCATTTCTCCCTTTTCTGAGAAAAGAAAGACCGACCTTTTAAATATTTTTAAATCAAACATATATTTTTAAAAATTACTATAATTATATTGTGCTAATGCATGTTATTTGTCAAATGCTAATTATTTTTTTTTTAGTTTATGGCAAAAAGATTTCATAAACTGCTTATCTAGGTATGATTCTATAAATTCTAAAATCCTTAGCTCTTTGGTAATTTGCATTGAGTAGGAATGTGTAAAAAAAGATAAAGTTCAAATTTTATCCCAGTGTCTAGAGGGAGAAACTTTTTTTTCAGTCCTGAAACTTTTTTAATGAATTCAAAATTCCCAGTGACAAATATGAGCGGAAATCAGATTTTTAAAAATTTATTTTCAAATCACTGTGCAGGCACTCACTTTTTAAACCTCAGAATCACATTCTAGAAGGGCACTTATACAAAATTTCAGTGATCCAACAAGGCTTTGCAAACATTCAGTCTTATAGAGCAATTTAACATGGAAACTCCGGTAAGACTTGCATGCTATACAGCTTCATCAAGGTTTTCTACTGCATAAAATTTTTATGATCATTCTCATCAGAAAGGATGAAGATTTCAAGCTACATAGATTGCTTCAGATACTTCAGACTATGAAAGGAAACCTACAGAAACAAATTTTAAAAAAACAGCCCTGCCCTAAATTCTTCAAGTTTAGCTCCAGATTAATGACTGAATTTGTAATACACCAGATCACTCCATGGATGTATTGCCAACAGTGAGCAAATGGAAAGGAAAGGGGCTCTCACATTCAATAAAATTGTTGTCTCACCTCCTAAACAACATTTGAACACTGCACTTTACAAGAGAATATATTCTCTTTGCCATGACTTGAATTATAGACAACTGTACATACTACTTATACTGAAAGCTACTTTATAGTAATTTAATTTTAATAATCTTTTCTTCCCCCATTTTGCTTCTTTTTATTACACAAGCTGCCAAGCAATAACATAATTTTTCATCTCATTTTTATGTCTTTTATGAAATTCCCTTACTGACCTCAATGGATTTTTTGTCTAAGACATTAATAAAATCAAGATAATGACTTTCATTTGCCCTGCTCTTTAAGCTTCCGAACTGAAGGTGAGCATACCAAGCTTAAGTCATTTTGGGTATATTTTTAGGCCAAATGAAACCACAGATTTTATAAACTCCAAAGAGATGGCCATAAGTGATTTTTAACATTTTTATTAAAAAAAAATTCTCTGAAGTTTAGATGGTTACTCATTTAAGATTTACTTATCACATTCTTAATTTGCTGCTAAATCGCAACACTGCATTCAAACAGAAATTAACATTTCTGCAATATCCCATACTAAATAAAGCTTTCTGTGAAGGTAAAGAAAACATTTCTGTTTTTACCGACTTTATCCATTTTAACTTCCTTTCCTGAAATTGTTTGTCCATTAGGTTATGCCAAAAACTGATGATGTAGTACAATGAAGACAGTCTCTCTCGTATAATTCTACTGCTTAGAAGAACAGAAGTTCTTTTTCCTCATGATAGGATTAATAAAGTGAACATTAATTTTCTGTGCATAACTTCCTATCTTGTTCTGTCAATACCTCAGTCTAAAAGTTAAGGTTTCCATTCTAGGCTTCTCACAAGGTCCTGTACCAGTGCTAGCTCACATTGGGACAACCCAGGCTGTTTTCTTTTTAATCAGCCTTCTGCTGATCTCTGTTCTAGTTGCCCTCAGAGACTAATAAGCCCTTTCAGACAGTCAATCATCTGAATTGTGTTTTAGAGTCTCTTTGGATAGGATGAATTTCTGTAGTGTGCCTGTATTTTTCCCCCTATAGTTTAGAGAGTTGCTGGATGAGTAACTCAAATGTGAACCTTAACACTAGATACTGACATTGTCAGATGAAACCTACTCCTTAACTCCCTGTTTCCCCTGACGAACTCCCCCAGCCATTCCTGCTGCCCATCTGCAGACACCCAACAAATCTCTCTAAAACCAGAACAGAAGTTCAACCGCCTTAACTCTGGAGTTACCACCAGACCAGGCTGGGAGGCCGTGGCAGTGGGGGAACTAGGGGCACGGACAGGTGCAGGGGCGAGGGCTGGAGCTGAATCAGCCCTCAGCTGCAGGATGACCCTGTTGGGCATTGCTTCACACTGGGTCACACAGCTCATCCCACTTCGTCCTGGCCCCAGCTACATGGCAGCACCCTGCAGATCCAGCCTGGGGCACAGGCAGCCAAACCCCTGTGTGGCTGGGGTCTCAGTTGGGGTCCCACACCTTTCACTAGGGAACTCTCAAGCCTGTGGTTTGTGCTTGGTGAATTTGATCCCCCCAGCCCCACTTCTGTTAAGGATTTAGTGACCTCTCACTGCAATTGTTATTGCCTCTTTTCACTGATGTTTTCAGTCTTCCCCAGTGTTAGTGTCAGCTGGCGATGTGTACTGTATGTCTGCCTAATAAATGGCACGTAAAAAATATCACTATTTCCTGACTGTAAAGTTGCAATTTAATTTTTCATTTTCAAAGTTTCTTCAGTTTTAACTTGTCCATATATATTCCCTGAAGACTTTCACTCCTCCATTTCACTACTATTTAGGAAAAGCACAAATACCATATTGTATGGTGCTGTCTGTAGAAGTGCAATTAAGCTTGTCAGTAGTACAAATGGAGGTGTTACCAATGGACTGTGTATATGAAAACACCACGAGGATAATGCCCTGCAATGTCAGCTCTTATGCTCCAGTGACAAAGCACTCTAATAATAGTTATCTACAGAGATGTGTTCTACACTCCAGTGAGTTAACAAATTCTAACCCACAGAGCCTAAAATAGAAGAATAAGAGAAACAATTTTCTCCAAATCTCTTTTGCTGCTTCTAGTAACTTTTCCTTTGATTTGAAGCAACTATTCCCACCATTTCTGGTAGAAATAACACATCTGCATATATTACTATTCTGTTTCCTTTAACAGAAGTGAAATAAGCCTCCTGAAGAGTGTCCAAGGCATATTTATTCCCAAGTTAGGAGTAAATTATATTGAAACCTTCTTAGGGAATAAATTTAACATCAGCATCTTCTCATTTTACCTCTTTGCTTGAAATTAACATGATTCTAGTAAAAACTAGTGACACACAGTGTGACTCAACTAGCAAACTCATATTCAGTAGCAAGTAACAGGTATGGAAATAATATCCTCCTCTGCCTGCTATTTAGTTTATAAATTAAGTGGTCTCTAGAGAAGCAAATTACCAAAGGTGTTTTAAAGAAATGGAATAACAATACGGGAATAAACACAGCAAGAACATATTGACTGTTATTGTGCACTAAAAAAATCTGAAATTTCTTTTGCCACATGATATGAAGATTTGGACATTTTGCATTTCACTTTCTAAGAGAAATATCAGGATATCAAAAACTGTAAAGAAAGAGGAAATAAGAACTGGAAGCTCAAACTGGATATGTTTAGAACTCTAGTCAAAGTATTAAAAAAAAAAAAACCCACCCAAAACAAACATTGGTAATAATAATAATAATAATAACTGCAATCCAAGAAAAGTGTTAGATCCTCACATACTTTGATGCCCTGAGAACTGGATGTGTTCCCAAAAGATATGCTCTAGACAAATAAAAGGGCAAATTCTATGGGCTGTGATATATAGAGGAGGTCAGACAGAAATACTGAATGTTCCCTTTTGTCCTCTCACTTTATGAACCTGTTTTATAGTCTTGGTGAGCAGGGCCCTGCAAGGTGCAGACATCTATTTACGAATCCAGTTGCAGGAACAGGAACTAGAGAAAGTTTAGAAATGAGAGAGAGAAAGAATAGAGAATAGAAAGATGGCTATGGTACTTGAATGCTGCAATTAACATGCATAAGTAAACAAGGTGAGGATATCAAGGAACATCAATTATACATGCCTGACCATACTTGCATCCCTAATGTATATTTACTATGATACATCTCATTGCATTATCGTATATTTATTTTCACAAAACTACTACCTCATTCACTGTGCACAGAAAACAGCGAATGAAATAGCTGAGCTAAATTTAATTTAATCCTAACTATTTAACAGGTTGTACTCTGCCTTGTGCATAGTTTATCAGCAAATCTGCATGCAGAGTATGCTAAAGTTGCTTGCAGTAATGTCTTGGGGTTTCTAAAGTGCCTTCTTTATTAATTAGATTTGCTTCAGATTTTTATTATGGGAAATGAAAATACAATTTCGACAAAAATTAATTATGGATCCAAAGGATTATTTAGAACTCAGATAAAGGGAGTCTCCTTCTCAAATATATTTCCTGTTATTCAAATTATCCACTCAGTTAGGTAGGGTATTTGGATTTTTTTTTTTTTTTTTTTTTTTTTTACTTTATGATGCTTTCCCAAACCATTGAATGATTGGGGTTGAAAGAGACCTCTGGAGGTGATCTGGTCCAACCACCCTGCTAAAGCAGAACCACCTAGACCTTTTGCCCAGGATTACGTCCATATGGCTTTTGAATATCTTCAAGGTTAGAGACTCCACCACTGTTGTGTTTTTAAACCTGGCTAGCAGCAAAACACAACAGCAACCACTCACTCACCCTTCCTGACGCCAGGGATGGGGGAGAGAATTAAAGGGGTAAAGGGAAAAGATACTAGTGGGGTGACACAAGAACAATTTAATGATCAAATATCACCCTTTAAAGAACAACACAACAACAAAACCAAAATACTTTTATAGTTTGTTAAAAAACACTGCAATACCAAATTACAAGTCCTTTCTATTATAAGAATTGCATCAAGTTTAATCATTTATGTTTAACCTGCATCAATTTCTGTAGTTTGAATGCAGAATATATTTCTAATGCAAATAAAATAAGTGTGATGAGTAGCAACATGAAACTAAGAATTCTCTGAACTGCTGTTGAATTCTGCTGTGCATCAGAAAAAGTGGACATTATACTTAGTGCACATGGTAGTGTCAGTAAAGTAATAAAAATTAAATCTGTCCCTATAGGGAAAGAGAATAGGTTTGATTAATATGAGCAAAGTACCTGGGGTTGTTCAAGAGTTTTCTTCTTATCAACTTTGAGAAGCAGAATTAAAATTAAAGTTGACATAGCAGTACTGAATCAAATTAAGGGAAGCCTTTCTACTGAAGAAATTTCCGAATACTGTGAAATTAGTTTTTTCAAGTAATACAACAAATTCGTAAGAACAAACAAAAGACACCTCTTTAAATTAAACTAGCATAGCTAAAGAAGTACACAGTAACAAAAAAAAAAGAGTCTACCAAAGGAAAGGTGATGCAAGCCTTTAAAGATGGAAGTGTGGCTTTGATTGCAACAAAACCTTGCTTCACAACATGTTGTTTGTTTTATTGAAAAAAAGAGAAAAACCAACACAATGAAATGATGCAATTTGCAGAGGAAAACTCACAAGATCTGGTTTCACAAGATCTGGTTTCCTAACACTTCTGTCAACTAGAAATTTGTGACTTGCTGCAAGGGCACACTTCCAGGGGAAAGGAACTACTTCAGTCTGTGAAACTATCAATTTAATTCAGACTTTTTTTGCATTTTATTCATCATTACCTGTATTAGCTGTTTATTTGTCATATGCTGATTGCACAATAAAGTATATAAACATTGCAGCACATGTTTTTTTCCAAGTGATAGTCTAATCATTTCATGTAATGCTTAAAGAGGGAAGATAAATGGATGAATGTACATATCAAGATTTTAAAGATGCATTTTTAAATAGCTAATGAGAACAATATTATTTCTTATTTTGAAATAGAAATAAAACCTCAAATGTTGCAAATGTTAACAAACAAAATATTAACTGAAAAAAAACCCAAAACATAACGTGTGTCTTAGCTTTGTAACTTCCTTGACATTTTATTTCCTCTTCTCCTTTACTGAACTACAGGAAAGCTTTTGTATAACAGGCATGTATACTGCCAAATTCTATTGTTTGCTATATGTCTTCGAACTAGCTCCTGGATTTCAGGTACTACGCTTGTCACCAGTTGTGTCAGATTTCTTCAAAGCAGGGCCACAGTCAGCTGCCTGTAACGTATAAGAGAAATATTTTACCACTCAGCTTAACCCATATGTGGAAGTATATTTTATGACATGTGAAGACATAACACTGACACCTGAAGAGAGATGAAAACTTCTTGAGCATTGTGCATGTTTTTTTCCTTTTTGTATTGACAGATTTAGGCAATTTCAGATGACAACCAGACTCTTCATCTGTATCTGAGTTTTCTAAGGGTTTAGGTATTTCAGCAAACAAACAGTCTAGTGGGGATGTTGATTTCACTGTATTTGCTTCCATTACAAAATGGAGAAGAGGCAATACTCCATCAGAAAAAAAGGTGGTCTGTCAGAGTCCAAGTAACACAGCTTTTTTTGCTGTGTTTCTGGTTACATGATTTGTAGAGGAAATTCTTGCAGATCTTTAGCAAGGTAGGTATTGTCAGATCACCCTCCGGATGTTTCTTGTAGGATAGTAGTGCTTTCAATGACAGCAAGAATAAACAAGCACTCAATGGAAAAAAAAAAACAAAACCTAAACCAAAACCCACAACAGTTTCTTCTTTGTTCTGAGATATTCTGTATAATGGCTTACACAGAATATCCCTCCTTCCTTTTTTTCAAGGTCCATAAGAATCTGGAGAACCTGTGCTTGAGAGGGACTTTGAAGGACACTTCAATCTCTCCTATGAGAAGAAAATTGGAATTATGGAGAAGGAGGTACACCATGGAGGCATCCAGATCAACTCCCACCCCTCCAAAAAGAATCCACCCAAAGTGCACTTTCCTCAGATACATGTTTGTATATGATATAGTAGAAACACAGAATCATGTGGGTTAAGAAAAGACCTTAAAGACCGAATTCCAACCCCCTACCATGGGCAGAGACACCTCCCACTAGCCCAGGTTGCTCAAAGCCTCATCCAGCCTGGCCTTGAACACCTCCAGGGATGGGGCATCCACAGCTTCTCTGGGCAACCTGTTCCAGTGCCTCACCACCCTCTGCGTGAAAAATTTACACCTAATATCCAACCTAAATTTCCCCTCTCTTAGTTTAAAACCATTCCCCCTTTATCACTATCAACCCCTGCAAATAGTCGCTCCCCCTCCTGTTTATAGGCTCCCTTCAGGTACTGGAAGGCCGCAACAAGGTCTCCCCAGAGCCTTCTCTTCTCCAAGCTAAACAAGCCCAGTTCCCTCAACCTTTCCTCATAGGAGAGGTGCTCCAGCCCTCTGATCTTCTTTATGACCCTCCTCTGGACCTGTTCCAAGAGCTCCACGTCTTTCTTGTGCTGGGGACCCCACAGCTGGACACAGTACTGCGGGTGGGGTCTCACAAGAGCATAGTAGAGGGGGGGAATCACCTCCCTCTCTCTCTAGCCACCCCTTTTTTAATGCGGCCCAGGACATAGTTGTCCTTCTGGGCTGCAAGTCAACACTGCTGGCTCATATCCAGCTTTTCATCCACCAGGACCCCCAAGTCCTTCTCCGCAGGGCTGCTCTCAAGGAGTTCTCCCAGTCTATACGAATACCTGGAATTGACCCAGCCCAAGTGCAACACCTTGCGCTTGGCCTTGTTGAACCTCATTAGGTTGGGTCCACTTCTCCAGCCTGTCCAGGTCTCTCTGGATGGCATCCCTTCCCTCTGTTGTATCAACTACACCACTCAGCTTGGTGTCGTCTGCCAATTTGCTGAGGGTGCACTTGATTCCCATGTTGATAAAGATGTTGAAGAGCACCAGTCTCAAGACAGACCCTTGAGGGACACCACTGGTGACCGGCCTCCATCCAGAGGCAGAGCCGTTGACCACAACCCTTTGGCTGCAACCAGCCAACCAATCCTTTATCCATTGAACAGTCCATCATTCAAATCCATACCTCTCTAATTTAGAGAGAAAGATGTGGTGAGGGACCATGTCAAAGGCTTTGCACAAGTCCAGGTAGATTACATCCGTTGCCTTTCTTTTGTCCACCAATGCCATTACTCCATCATAGCAGGCCACCAGATTGGTCAGGCAAGATCTCCCCTTAGTGAAGCCATGTTGACTGTCTCGGATCACCTCTTGGTCTTGTGTGTGTCTTAACATGGCTTGGAAGAGGATCTGCTCCATGACCTTCCCAGGCACAGAGGTGAGGCTCATTGGCCTATTAGTTCCCCAGGTCTTCTTTTCTCCCTTTCTTAAAAATGGGAGCAATGTTTCCCTTTTTACAGTCACTGGTGACTTCACCTGACAGCCATGATTTTTCAAATATGATGGAGAGTGGCTCGACAACCACATCAGCTAGCTCTTTCAGAACCCTGGGATGCATATCATCTGGCCCTATAGACTTATATACATTCAGTGTCATGAGGCGGTTTGGACTTGCTCCACTGTTACAGTTGTAGGGATTCCGCTATTCTCAACCTCACCTAGAGGTTCAGGGTCCTGACAGACATGGGAAGCCTGACCACCAGTGAAGACTGAGGCAAAGCACTTATTGAGTACCTCAGCTTTTTCCATGTCTGAGGAAGCCAGTTCTCCTTTCTCATTTATCAGAGGGGGAACACTCTCCTTGGCCTGTTTCCTCCTGCCAATGCATCTGTAGAACCCCTTCTTGTTATTTTTCACGTCCCTTGCCAAGTTCAACTCCATCTGTGCCTTGGCTTTCCTGATCCTTTCTCTACACATCCGGACAACACCCCTATATTCTTCCCAGGCTACACAACCCTGGTTCTGCTTCCTGTACATTTCCCTCTTTTCCTTCAGTTTGAGCTGCAGGTCCTTGCTCAGTCATGCTGGTCGTCCGCCTTCTTTGTTTGACTTCTTCTGCTGGGGGATGGAGAGCTCTTGCGCTTCCAGAAGGATGTCCTTAAAGAGCTGCCAGCTCTGTTCTGTTCCTGTGCCCTTAAGGACAGTTTCCCAGGGGATCCCATCCAGTAATTCCTTGAACGGGTGGAATTTTGCTCTGCTGAAGTTCAGGGTCCTGACTCTGCTTTTTGCCAGGTCCATATTCCTCAACATCACAAACTCCACCAGTGCATGGTCACTACAGCCCAGGCTGCCCACAATCTTAACCTCTCTAATGCTCTCTTCTACATTGGTGAACACCAGGTCTAGTAAAGCTTCCCCTCAGGTTGGTCCATCTAATATCTGGACCAGGAAGTTATCCTCAGTAGACTCCAGGAGTCTCCTGGATTGTTTGCAGCCTGCAGTGTTGTTATCCCAGCAGATATCCATGTGGTTGAAATCCCCCATCAGGAGAAGAGCCTGTGAGCATGACACCTCTTGCTGCTGAAGCAAGAAGGCGTCGTCAACAGGTTCTCCCTGATCGTGTGGCCTGCAGTAGACCCTAACCACTAGATGTCCTTTGCTGGACCAGTCCTTGATTTTAACCCATAAACTCTCAAGCTGGTCATGACTGTTTCTCAGGTGCAGCTCTTCACAATCTATCCACTCCCTAACATAGAGGGCAACTCCCCCTCCCCTCCTACCCTATCTGTCACTTCTGAAAAGTCTGTAGCCCTCAATCAGAGTGTTCCAGTCATGGGATTCATCCCACCATGTCTCTTTGATAGCAATTAAGTCATACTTTTCTAATTGAGCCACAGTTTCCATCCCTTCCTGTTTATTTCCCATGCTGTGTGCATTGGTATAGAGACACTTCAGAAGGGCTATCATGTGTAAATAAAATTCATGGTGGCTTTCATAGAATAATCCCAGGTAAGCAACCCATCTTTAAATTACCTGCCTTTCCTCTAGCCCAAGTATTATACCAGAAAAAAACCGCCAACCAACACCCAAAATAAAAAAAAAATGCCCAAATTGTGTAAAATGCATTGGTAAAACTTCATGACTGCATTTATTTATTTATTTATTTATTTATTTATTTATTTAAGGAATACTGTTTTCTTCCAAGCTGATCCTGTCTGTGATTCTGACCTGACCTATTTTCTCTAAGTTGTGAGGCCTTTATGACATGCCATGGCTCAAAGTATCATAGTATCAGCTGCAAAAAGCAACCCTTCGGGTGGATTGATTTTTGGTCCTGACAATAAGTCTAATAAAGATTGATTTCAGGACTCTTTTTGGACATTGGGAGTTGCAGACACGATAATTCAGAAGGTCAAAGGAATCCAACCTCGTCTTTGTCTAATATTTCTTCATTGTATACCACAATCCTTTATTTTGGTCTGTCAAAAGCTTTGCTATTCTTATTTTGTTGTCAAAGCAAATGTAATTAACAGAATTGAAGTAGAATATTTTCCTTTTGTGTATATGTTCATTATATATGTCTACAGTACACTTGACAGTTGAAGGATGACATATTGATTTCTCCTTTAATTTCAACTGTAAAACTGCAAGGCATCTGGCTGGCTAAGCACTTGCAGATTCAAGATGGGCTGCGTCTGTGAAAAAAAAAAGGATTTTCTTTTTCTCTCTGATGGGACTTCTGTTCAGTCAAAGTTAATAACATGCTACAGCAGCATTTAAAATTTTTCAACACTACAGTACAGCACTGTCTGAATTAAAATAAACTGTATTAGGACAAAACCCCATTGTTTTATATTCAGGCTTAGATACTACTCACAAAATTGTGCATTTGTTTTCTTTACTTTCCTGAGGATAACAAGACTTTATAAAAGAGTTAATCACAATGGTGTGTTTGAAAGAATTATTCAGCCTTACAGCAGGAGTGTGCAACTAATTACAATTTTTCAGCAGAGTGATTGTAGGGCAGGACATTTTAGGCTCTGTTTTAGTTTCTAAAACAATTTTGCCATACGAATTTTGCCAAAATTTTTGAATTAAGATTCATCATACCTAAAATTATCCCTGGATATCTAATACAGACTCCTTTTCTAGTCTAAGGAGAGAAACCTGTAGTCTGGATAGTAAATCATATAGTTTTGGGTGCAGAGAAATAAGCTAAATAGATTACATATGTCTCTTGTAGTAAACATGGTTACTATCAGTGACAAGAAGGAATGAAATAGTGCTCTTCATTCTGTAGATCTCCAGATAACCTGTAGATAAGCGATAACGTGACAACCGGTTGTGATAACTGATTGTCTTTGTAGGACATATTGGCCAGGGAAAAAGAGTGAATATATCCACATTTCCTCTGACCTTTAAATTCTAAACTCTTAGTATTTCCATTTTGGAAAATAAAAGTATGAAATCTCATTTTCATATGAAAAAGTGAATTCTAGCTGCTACAAAACCAACTGCTGCAATTCAGGACCAAGGACCGGTGTCAAAAAAACAACAATCTTAGATTAAGGAGAATACAAACTGTAACAACTGAAAATAGCTGCTGAAAATTAGTCTTGATTGTGCTAGTCTAGGCTGGATTCAAATGCACTCCCAGCAGAGCAGGAAATAATAGGCTGACTTCACTATTCTAGTTTCTGAGAAGCATTGATATTTCCTATAATAAAAATGGTTCTTTTGCAAAAACACCATTCTGTATCAGTTAACGCATTGAAAAGGTACTGTCAAGGGGAATCAGGAGATGACCACAGGTGTGCAGAAATCCTTACAAATCTGGTACTGATTATAAGCTTGCTTTTGTTGGAGAGACTAAGTTGTATAAGTCAGAATCTTTACTAAAGATGTAATATACTTTTATAAGCTTAGCACCTCTTGCTTCCATTTAGGGTATTACCAGATATTGAACCAACATTTATTTGGGTATTTTGCTCGTGCACATAGATACATTTTGTTGAAACAGGATGCTATAAGTCAGCATTTCTTAGACTTTTACATTTATGTGCAATTGTTATGTCCTCACCTTTATTTCACCCAACCTCACTCTAAGAATAACCCAGAATATATTGTTTATATTTCAAAGAAGTCAACAGTCCTCTTAAACACATACAAAGATGTGGCTTCAGTTGCAAGAAAAATGTGTCTTAGGTACAGTTTTTCCAAATAATATCATACCAAGAAACTCTGTTGCATCTACATTATCACTATGACTGCAAAGTTCTTGCTCTTAGTTATATTTCAGAAGTAAATTTGCAATGACCCCCAGATTTACCTCTGTGTTCTGTGTCAGATTTTGAAACTAGCATTGTTACAGTGAAAGAAAAGCAGAAATTTACCAACTACTGCCAATTAAACAATAAAAAAATCAGTTTAACAAACTTTTATCTGATAAAGATATTTGTCCTGAAAATTTTATTGGTGTATTAGATTTTCCTAAAAGCACTCCAGATCCCATATCGTCCTTGGATGACAGCTTTTAATCTGTGTCAAGCCTGTCAGTTTATAATTATCATATAGAAGTTTTCAATGTGAATGCTTCTCATCCACCTGTCAGTGTTGTCCCATGTGCCATATCTTGCTCTCCAGTGGCCTTGTAGCAGAGAACCAGCAGGTAGATGTGATCTTATTAGCCTGAAAAACTCCACTTTTTTATTCTTATCTATGTTCTATTCAAATTAGGGTGGGGTTTGGGGGGGGGGGGGATGTTTATGTCCCTGACGAACACTGGACTTAATTTTAACATTCTTCTCAGTATCACCCAAGTCCACTTTCCTTTTCTAGCTGAAGACATGCAGACAAGCTGAAAGCTGAAAATGGACCTCAATTGTCAAATTAAATTAGTTTTAGATCACTCCTCTGATCATAAAATCATAGAATCATAGAATGGTTTGAGTTGGAAGGGACTTTAAAGACCATCAAGTTCCAACCCCCCTGCCATGGGCAGGGACACCCTCCACTGCCCAGGTTGCTCAAAGCCTCATCCAGCCTGGCCTTGAACACCTCCAGAAATGGGGCATCCACGACTTCCCTGGGCAACCTGTTCCAGTGCCTCACCACCCTCATAGTGAAAAATTTCTTCCTAATATCTAGCCTAAATTTACCCTCTTCTAGCTTATACCCATTACCCCTTGTCCTCTCACTACACCCCCTGATAAAGAGTGCCTCCCCATCTCTCCTGTAGCCCCCTTCAGGTACTGGAAGGCTGCTATTAAGTCTCCTCGGAGCCTTCTCTTCTCCAGGCTGAACAACCCCAACTCTTTCAGCCTGTCCTCGTAGGGGAGGTGCTCCAGCCCTTTGATTAATTTTGTGGATCTCCTCTGGACTCTCTCCAACAGGTCCATGTCTTTTTTATGTTGGGGGACCCACATCTGAACACAGTACTCCAGGTGGGGTCTCATGAGAGCAGAGTAGAGGGGGAGAATCACCTCCTTCGACGTGCTGATGTTACTTTATGTCTTTTTGCCTGTGTGTTTTGCTACCCTCTTCCTCTCTTTTCATTTGAATATTTACCGATGATTCCTAAAGGAACTTTAAAATACTTCATAAACTGAAACTTGAATTAGAGCGGAAAATAATGTTTTGATCACCAAAAAAAAAAAAAGACACTGACTTTGAACTAGAGAATTTAAACCCCTTCATTTAGATACTGCAGTTTTATCCTAGAAACAAAGGCTACTGTAAGTCATTCTCAGCACTGGAATTGGCGGTCTTAAAGCAGACCTCTTACACTCTTGACAACATGCAATAAAAAGCATCAAACAATACTGTAACCATGCAGCAACAGATCATTTTTAAAACCTTGAAAAACAACCAAAAATAAAAACAGACTTTGAAAACCTCTTTCTTTTGAAGGTTACTTTTCTCAGTCATAAGTTATGTGTAACAGCTTCTGAGTACGAGTCAGACATCACAGACTTCTCAATTGCAATGTGACCGCAGCAAAAAGTGATGTGGTGTTTTTTCTAGTTGATATTTGAAATGTTCATGAACCCAAGACTTTCATTGTTCTGGTGTTCACTTGGTATTCCTTCTTTCTCCATACTTCTGACTCTGTCAGAGAGATTAATTTAAACTCTCCTCCCACTTTGACCAAACTCATATTGTTGTGCTAGAGGGAACCTTACATGGTGAAGGATGTTATGCGTGGCTGCCAAATCCCCCAGATGCCCGAGCCTGAGAATTCCTCCAGCTTGGGTGCTGGAGCCCATCTGGGCATGCTTGTCCCAGATGATGTTCCTGTTTGCATGTTCAGCCGGCAGCAAGGCTGAGTGTGTATCCCAGACTGACAGACAGACACACAAACCTACACACAGAGGATTGAATTTCACTAGTGAAAACACACATGCCCATAATGTCTAGATTCAGAAGCACATGCATATTCACAAATTACTTCAGTATCTGCACATCTTCTCAGTCTGTCTAATATCCAGGCCTGGATCCTGGGATGCTTACCCAGTTTGCAGCTTTCCTCCTCACCACTTGATATTGTCTTATGAATTACACATACACTCACAGAGGATTTAATTTACTGGATAAATGTAAATACACCCCAGTCCCTCCAGTTGTTGGCATCAAGATCTATGAGCCTGGTGGCTTGCAGCAGCTTTTCCAGTTGCTGGTATTTAGACCTTGTAGGACTCAGAGAAGATATAGAGTGAGGTTACACAGAACAAAACACTTAAGGATTTCCTAAGTGGACAGCACAGATTGCAGCAATCAGGCACAAGGCATGTCCAGAGAAGGGTAGTGATCTGCAACCTGTTTATATGCAACAGACCCTTTATTCCTCTTTTATTTTTCCAAAGTTTGTTCTTCCCTTGTCAACCCTGATCCTTCCCTCCCCTTCCCTGTCTTTAGCCTTTCCCCTAAGCCCTCTCAAATATCCCTTAATACTAGCGGTTATCATATTTCCCCATTCTCATCAGTTATAAGCCTCAGGTTGACCTCGCTGAAGACTGTTCCTGAGTGGTTCTTCTCGTGGTTCATCGGTCAATGGCTGATGAGCTCTAGTTTTGCCTACTGTCTCATTATCATCTGCTCCTTAATATTTGATTTTCTGTGTTTAATTTATCACCTTCCCTGTTATTTGTTATTTCTTTTATGTTGAACAGCCGTTAGCCAGATAACTTTATGAACCAGATGGTGTCACACTCCACTTACTTGTACAAAGATTAACAGTAAAACTAGGCAACTAGTGAATCCTGGACACATTTGGACACATCTGAGGATGCATAGTAAGAAAAATGGTCAGAGCATCAAAATTTTTCTCCAAGCAAAATTTATGTCTGTGTCATTTTTGCCTAAGACTATCTTGTGGCAGCAGAAGAGGAAAGAAAAGCAACATTTGAGGAAGAGGAAGGAATGTAAGAGAAAGGATGTAAAAAGTTCACCGTAGGGCACAAGTAACAAGAAAGAAATGAAAATGGTAACTTTTAATGAGTTTTTATTTTTTAAAAAAAAGAACAAAAAACCAAACACAAACAGAAAAAAAAAGAAAGAAAACAAAGAAAGAAACAACCCCTACCCCCAGAATTAAAATAGTGAAATCAATGGTGGTCTGATAATGAGTTCACAATAAGTATGATTAGGAATAATTCAGCAAAGCCAGTGGACAAAAACTGATACATAACTGTTGGTTGTTTAAAAAAAAAAGCAGTAACCAATCAAACAAAAATTGCTTAAGTTCAATTTTGGCACAAGAGTCTGGGTATTTTAAGATGTTACTTCCCAAATTTCACAATGATACAGTGATAAGTTTAAAAAAAGTGCACTCATACATCCTGTATATACATCCATGTGCCTGCAAAGTTTCATACTTCTACCACTGATATTTCTTGTAAGAGAATAAATTTCCCACTCAGAACCAGATGTAGCTATAAAAGAAGCAAGAGACCTTTACAATGACCTTCCTGTTATGCGATCCAGGATTTGTTTGTTGCACTGGGTAGTGTAAACAGGGGTATTATAAACCCCTTTTCCAATGAGAAATATATTTCTGTTCTTGCTGTTCATAAATTATGTTATATTTTATATATTATCAAGTGAAAAAGGTGTATTGTTGTTATCCAAACTGGCTTCTTTTATGACAGAGATTATAGAATTTCCACACATTAATTCTTAGCTGAAGTGGATTGTATCTTTTTGCTAAAAAAGAGAATATAAAACATAATAATACTACTGCTAGTTACGGAGCAAACATTCTAGCTTATAAACTATTTGAGTGGTCACTTACTTTCAGTTAAAGATTAAATTTGAATTAGAAATTATGATTAGAATTTGTTGACATTTGATCCTAGTATGTCTTTTCCTGACAGACAGGAAAGCTCACATTGCTACAAACATAATGCATAATGCGTAATGCAACTAAGTGCAAAGATAAGTTGCTATGGGTCCATAATACATCCTCTGGTACACCCAACCCCAAATTTCCCTTTTGGAAAAGTGGATTACCCTGTGAAAAGTGCATTTTTAAGAAACCAGTCAGAGCCCATTTGCAAACTTAGTAATTGAAGTAGTTGGCGTTGCATGGATGCAATCAAGTACAGCTTGTTTTTAGAGTTAAAACTTTGGAAATAGTTCAGCTCATGGACATCATAAGACAAAAATCAGATCCAGCACACACGATGTCTGTTAGCACAGCAGGACTAAAAAAGTTTTAAAAATTTGTTCTTGTCACTGAGCAGATAAGAGTTGAAGAGTAGATCTATTGATTAAGAAGGTGACAGTCACTTTCCAGATTATAATGCCACTTTAACTGATTTCTCAAGAAGATTCTAATGAAACCGAAACCTCTGGGAAAAACTAACCCAGATATGAAAAGGATTAACAAAAAAAAATGCATTTTAATCAGTATTTAGTCATCTGTTGCGATTAGATATTCAAAATGAAAAAAAATATCCCTTTCTATCTATACTGTTATCTGTGACAATATTTCTGCAGATGTGTTCCTGCTTTAGTAGTTTACATAAGAATATATTTGCTTTTATCAGTATAATTTTAAAGGACTGTTTTTCTGGCTGTTTTCACTTTGTCTAGCAAATGGTTTTGATTAGAATGGCCAAAGTATTTAGGTGGTTGTGATTACGATTTTTTTTTAATCTCTTGATTAAGTACTAGGTACAAGATTTTTACTAGTGTGCATATGGACTGTACTTCAATATAGAGGTACAAGCAGGTAATTGTAACTACAGTTATCCCAAATTCAGTGGCTTTTTGGGACAAAGCATAGTGGGAACTGATGTTGGTATAATGCCTGAATGCTTAGCAGCACAAACTGATCTAACAAATGTACCAATTGACAATAACAGAAGTAAGCCTTTAATACTCTCAGTGAGTCTTAGTCTGTACCCTCCAGCACTATTCTGTGTGTTTTGAATGCCTCACCAGAAGACCAAAATACTCATAATCGTGGGATTAAAGCTACACTGCAAACAGATTTCAAATAGTTTGAACCAGAAATGTTTTGAAAGCTGCCAGAAAGAGTAACTGACGTCTGTTCCTATGAACTATTTTATTAACCTATTTTCACTTACTTTCTTACTTCATTTTAAAGAGGTATACAAATTCCTAGGACCTTTACTTTTTATTTTTGCAGATGTTCTTCACCCAAAGATGAATGTCCTCTCTTTCACCTTTTCTTATATGTGAACCTGATCAGGTCTAGGAAAAAATACTTATACTCAAACTTTTCATTTGCATTTAAATTAAATCATTAAAACATGGACAAACTCATTATTAGTCTTGAAAGCAGGAAAGGAGCATTTTTTAGGGTCTGCAAAATCAAACACTAAAATGTAAAACATAACTTAAAAGAGTGAGAGCATTATTTCATAGCCATCTATTTGGTTCAGTAGTTGTAGAAAAGAACAGAGACTCAGTTGAGATAAAATAAACAAAAATTGCATGATTAGGTGAACCTGCTAGAAGAAATCTTTATTCTATTTATGAGACCATAATAATCTTATTCAAAATGTGGAGAGATAACATTAAAGGTTCTGAGACAGCCCTTCCTCAGAACGGGTTTAATTTCTGCCATCCTTAATGACATTTTGAAAATAGAGAAGTTCTTTAAATCCATAATGAGTAGGAGGAATGTGATATTTTCACCTTTAGCTAACTAATGAAACAGTAGTTTATGAACTGGAAAGATATACAGGGGTTTTAATATTAGAACTTTATTGGTTTTACCAAAAAAAACCCCAAATCAAACAACAACAACAACAACAAGAAAAAAACCCCCCACCAAACCACGAAAGCATCTTCCATTGCCTTGATTTTGGGAATAGTTTCAGATGCTGTATTTGAGACTGGGAATTGTCTCTTTATACCTTAGATTATGTATTTCATTTTAAATGTAGTTACAATTACCTCTGTATTGAGGTAGAGCCCATTGGAACACTGGTAATTCTTGTACCTAGTACTTAACCAAATTTAAGAGCCCTTGCTTAATTTAAATAGAATACCCGTTTACAAGTCACACGTCAGTTTTCACATCTGTCCCTTAATGGATAATAGCAATGCTTGTCTGATAAATCAGATGATTAATTTTTTTGTAAAAGAAAATTTCTCACTGACAATTGATGTAGAAGAGAGAAAAGATATGATCAGGAACAGAAGGCTTGCTAGAAAAATGGCAGTCTCCAACGTTGGATGGAGGGACAAATCCCAGACCTCCAGGGTTGGACCATCAAAATAGCAAGAGACTGATATGGAGTCAAGAAGGTTTGTTTGAACTAAGGAAAACAAGCTGAAACACGCACAGAAGTTGTCTTCAACTGCCATGTGCTCCTGAAGATTTATGAATCCGGTTGTCCATAGACCTGATGCTTTGAGGAAAAGTCCACCTAGACTACTGATGAGCTGTAAAAAGCCTTGAGATTTTAGAGCAACCAAGACAAGAGGGGACAGTTGTGGGGTTTTTTTTTGTGAACAGTATTACTCTAAGCAAGTATGGTTCACAGGTTGTGCTCTGACACCTACTCTTGTCGCGTAAACTTTGCAATCACCTGTCAGTACCACATAACCCATGAAAAACAACCAAGCAAATGCTAAGGGGCTTCAGCTCTGCAAGTATCTGAATGTCAGGTGCTTTATAAATCTGTAGTAACAGCAGTGATTTAATCTGGTTTGGTGTTGTGTTTTTTTTTTAAGTCAACTAAGAATCTCATTAATTTCTGAGAAAGTCTATTTAATATTGAAATTATTTTGTGTTACTTGTATTTTTATGTCATCTCTCCATGCTTTCTTTAAAGTAATCCTAAAATTCTATTAAATGCTTAAACCCACGTCGTCTTGAATCCTTATAATATTTCATCACATATATACATATAATTACTTTTCAGCACACTTATTTTATTTCAGGTCTTTTTACAGCGGATTACTGTGTTTTACTTAGAGCGTTATGCTAAAAATTCTTGATTTCTACTTCCAGTTTTTTATATTTAGTTTTTGATTTGAAGGTAGTTAGGAGGATGGTGCTTGACTCACTCTTTATCAGTTTTATTACTTACTCTTTATCAAACTCACTCTTGTCAATCTGTCTCTCAGCCTTGCTTTGTATACCCTGAAGGATTCATGTTTATCGCATTCTGCCTATGAGTCCTACTTGGTATTTAGCAATAAAAGGTTCCATTGTCAGTTGCTTACAGCTTTTCCAATAATTTCACTCTCTAGGTTGATATTCTTTATACTTGCCTCAAAATTAATATCTTTAGGAAAAAAAATTGATTTGTTCCCAGGTAGGTCTATCTAGCATGCCAATCGTGGAAAAAAATAACTTTCAGTGGTGAAAAATCTATCATAATTCACAGGGAGAAAAGAAAGATTCATTAATATATATCATACTCCATAGGAATGCCAGCCAGAGCCAAAAGCATTTAAGAACTATAAAAAAGTAACTAAATTTATCAGCCTTGAAGTATGTCTACAAAATTGGAGCCACAGCCACAGAAATCCCACAGAAGAGGAATGGACACAAGCTGTCTTCATCCTGAGAAGACTGAGGTGGTTTGTTCAACCTTTTGTTTCAATGTTATATATTTTTTTGTAATTCTACGTGTTTGTGTGCATGGAATACCAATTTCAAGAAATCCATTACTTTGAAGTTGTCCAAACAAGAATGCATTTCTAGTGAAAGACAATTTGAATGCACTTTACCCTGCAAGATTTGTTTTTCTTCGTTGCCTGTCATGAGCTGAGACATTAATATCTTGTAACAGATGGCAGAGCTACTGGAAAGGCAAGTGGAGCTCCAGGCACCGGAGCAGAGATTCCCCTGCAGCCTGTGGTGCAGCCATGGTGAGGTAGCTGTGCCCCTGCAGCCCATGGAGGACCCCATGCTGGAGCAGGTGGATGTGCCCTTAAGGAAGCTGTGACCTCGTAAAAAGTCCACATGGGAGCAGGGTCCTGGCAGGTTCTGTGTCCCTGTAAAGAGGACCCAACACTGGAGCAGGTCTTCTCACAGGCTGTGTGATCTGGTGGAGGACCCACGCTGGTGCAGTCCATTCCTGAAGGACTGCACTCTGTGGAAAGGACCCAGACTGGAGCAGTTCCTCAAGCAGCCCATGGGAAAGCCCTATGTTGGAGAAGTTTGTGAAGGACTGTCTCCCGTGAAGGGACACCACGCTAAAGCAGGGGAAGAACATGAGGTGGGAGGCATGGCAAAGACAATAGGCAATGAGCTGATTGCAACCCCCATTCCCCATCCCCCTGTGCTGATGGTGGGATGAAGGTAGAGAAGTCAAGACTGAAGTTGAGCCGAGGAAGAAGAGAGGGGTAGGGGAAGGTGCTTTTTAATGTTTATTCTTATTTCTCATTATCTTGTTCTGTTTGATTGGTAATAAGTTAATTTCCCCAAGTTGAGTTTATTTTGCCCATGTCAGTTATCAATTAGTTATCTCCCAGTTGACCCAGTTTTCTACCCTGTCCTGTTGGGGAAGGGGAGTGATAGAGCGGCTTGGTAGGCATCTGGTGTCCAGTGAAGGTCAGGCCTCTCTTTCTGCATCTTCTTTCCTATACTGAAAATTAAAGAAGATCTTTTCCTCTCATCTGACACTCCTCAACCCCATGTAAAGTGACACATAAAACAGAATAAAGGTGAGAAGTGCTGTCTTAGTATTTTTTAGTTTATTCTTGAAAACCAAGAATCAGAGATTTTACAAAACCAAACACTTCCTTCTTGGATACATTTCCATCTGTTGTGTTTTCAGATAATGTGTAGATCAGAACTGATTTCTAAAGGGTGTAATTTCCTTTCCCTTGCTTTTTTTTTCAGTTTCAAAACTTAATTGCCTACAGAACTTGGGATGGGGGTAGCGGGGAGCGGCAGGAGAATGAAGTGGATAAAAAGAGAAAATAAGAAAAAGAAGCTTGACTTCATTTCAATATTATTTTAAGAAACCAATGCCAGAAAAAAAACCCCAAAAACCTGTCAGTGCAGGTTTGGTATTCTGGAGTTAACAAATGTCAGAACTAACAACACTATTCATCTTCAGCTCAGTACCAATGTTTTTGTAAGTTTTGAAAGAATCTTTATGAACTTCAAAATATTTCAATAACACCACTTTCTCATTTGGCCAAATAGAACAGTCACTTGTGAGCCAGAAATTGGTCACACATGATAACCAGTGACAGGACAACCATTTGACAGGGACCTGAGGGCTGTTCCAGAACTCACTGGCTGTGACCAGCTCCCTAGAGCTTTTATTTTCTTTAATGAAAGGACATGAAACACTAAAATCAGGAAAAATAATCTGTAGAGTAAGCTGGACTGTGCCCAGCCCTGCTGCTGTCCCAACCAATCTTCTTAGATGGACACAGGATCATGTTATAGGTCCCATTGTCTCGAGTCCCTGGACAGGTATTCTGATGTTCCTGACTGGATGGATCCACAACATGACTCACTTCCTTGCCTTCTCTGGGACTATAGGTAGATGTTGCTGTCACCAACCTGGTCCTGCTCAGATCCTGCAGAACTCTGCCCAGGTTACTGTTCTGCCTGTCACTCTCACCTCTGGCTCATTTCCCTCATGGACCAGCCCTGCTCTTGCTGCTCCCTTTAAATGAAGGTAATTTCAATGCTTCTTTTTGTATGCACTGTTTTATACACAACCAATATGACTTATTTTGAGACATCTTATCCAAATTGTGCTTGGAATATAGAACTGTAAAGCCCATCTTTAGAAATATTAGCATAACACTTTCTTTCACATGCATGTGAACATTTATACTTGCATGTCAGAATTATGAATGGAGAATATAACTTCCTTTCAAGGGTGTAGGAAAATAAAGCCTTAAGAAGGTCTCAGGAAGGTTTTCCTTCATATGAAGATGAGCATTTAAAATTTTAACTTTTAACAAATATGCTATCTCTGGGTGTGCAGTATGAAATTATTACAACTTGATTTTTCAAAAACACTTTAGCACTACAATTTCATAGTTTCAAAGTATGGCTCCTTTTAATTTTAAACTATAAATGGTTAGTGTGTCTATCTATCAGATCATTGATTCCTAGACTGTTTATCCAAAAAGGAGACGAAAACATACTAAAATCTCAATCAGCTGTAGAAGAAATAATGGAGGTCTTGCTTTTTTTCACACTGTTTCCCAATGCCTTCTTGCCAGACTTACTTAATTCTGTACGTGCCTTCGAGGTTGAATTAATCAATTTTTGGTCTGCCAGACTTTCTACCTCAGTGAAATACATGGAGCAAATAATTGGTAATGCCCCTTTAAGACCTATCCTGTGGTTTTTCTGTTAGTGGAAAAAATGGAAAAATTAAAATCTTTAGCAGCTCTTTGACTAGTTGCATCACACAATGTTAAATACTGTTAAACAAAGTAAAAAGGGTCTATCTTCAGCACCACGAGATCCAAGGAAGATTTTATAGCAGTGTCCCAAGTCGTTTAATAAAAGGAAATCTGCCTTTTCATGAAAGCAAAGCAGCCTTCCATGTAAATGTTCGTGATACCATAAAGTACCTCAAGTGTGGACTCTGGCTTTTTACTTTGTTATGCTATAGTCGTGCCTGTCAACAGTACTGTATCTCTTCCTAACCATCCTTTCCCAGGCCTGCAAGCCCAGATCCCAGAGCAGACCAGACACGGAAGCAGGCATACTGCTCAGCAGGACATCCAGCTTCACACAGGAGCAAGTTCCCACACAAGAGCTGCACTATGTTAGCTGTCCATGTGCAAGGGCTTACTCTACAGCTAGTCCTAGGATTTCCTATTCTTTCAGTAAAGAAAAACAAAAACTTCAGCGGTCTTCAGGCATGTGGCAACTAGACGAAGAGGAGGAATAAAAATGATGAGAGTTTATAATACTTTTCCAGATTATTCCAGTTCTAGCCAAAATATATTTTTATAGAGATAGTTTTAGATTGTCTACTTAAGTCTGCTGGGATCTGCTACTAAAGGATCTACTGTAGTATGATCTTGCCCAGACGTGTACAGTCTTGTCCTGGGTTTACCAGTCAAAAAGACTGGGATGGGTTTCCCTTTGGCTGGGTGCCAACCCACACACCTGGTCACTCAATTTCTTCTCCTCCCCACCCCTACTCAACGACGGGGAAAAGAATTAAAGGGATAAAGGGAAAAAAGGGCTTGCCAGTTGAGATAAGAACAATTTAATAACTAAACTACAATAATATTGAAAATAATGCTATATACAAATATACAAAGGAATGATGGAGAGTGATACTGCCCCCACCCCCACCCGATGGCCAATGCTCAGCCTGTTCCTGGCTAATGATCCCGGAGCAGGGAAAGTGACACTTGAACAGGACTGAAGGGAGGCAGAAGTCTGCAGTCTTTATTTCCCACAAGCAGGTACAGGTCGTTTGTGTTTATTTGTCCTCAGTGGTGAAGTCACCTAAACTCTTATGCTAGTCAACACAACACTTTTTAGGAGCTTGGAGAAAAATGTAGACTTAAACATAGGCAAGACTTTTTAACTTACACATATTTTTACTATTCTGCAAACAGTAAATTTCCCCCTTTTCTCAGGGAAAAACAGAAGTAGGTAGCTTTCATTACCTAAAATCTATCTTCTCATACTATTAATTTTGCTGCACCTGTCCTGATTCCCTAGTCAGTAAGTCTCAAACAGTTTTACTACACCTGCTTTCACAATCTGACTTTTTCATGTCTAAGAACTCCCCTGTGGATCTAAGACACTCATTGGTGTTTGACATACCTTTATTTTTTCCAGTTACCTACACCTGCAGAGGTGAGTTTTTCAGACTCGCCTCTTTCTGATAAGAATAGCTCATTGAAGATACAAGATCCTTAATGATGATTTATGGTTCCCTTCCAAAAGCTTAACAACCAATCTTTTGTGGCTCCATTTCACAGACCTGTGTGCGATCCTCATGACGTTGCCAGTGTTTGTTTTCTCCTTGCAAAGGGGCATTTTCTGTAACACTAGCCTCTCCCATTGTAAACACTATTAAATTTCTTAGGGAAAATAAATTAGGGAAAGAAATCCTGAACCTCTGTCACAGTTCTGATCACCACCTTCCTCTTCCCCTTCCAGTGTATATATATATTTTCTGTATATTCTCAGAAGCCTACAGGAAAGGGAGGCAGTTGCTTTTGCTGATCCATGGTTTGTTGACTGCGATGTGAGTACCAGTGTATGGGCAGCTCTGTGTTCTTCCAGTTATAACTGAGTTTTAACTCTTCTGACGACTGCGTGCAGTGGGAGATTCATAGGATATGTGCTGTGTAGCAGTTCTGACGCAGAGGACCACTGCTTTACAGGACATGAATAAAATGGAGGATATGATGTAGTAAATTCCAAAGTAATTATTCTTTCTCTCTGCCTGAGGCTACTGTCACAATAAGACCATTTTAATCTCTATCAAAAAACAAAGCAAAGCAAAATAAAACAAACAAACAAAAACAAATAAACAAAAAAGTAGCCACTGACAAAGAAACAATGCAGTCTGTGATCTTTAGGCTGTGATGTGGCTAAAATACAAGTAGTCTGTTAACACCAAACTACAAAACTAAAGTGAGCAAAAAAATCCATAGATGGGGACAGTTACCAGCTTGGTTACAGAGATTGATATGAAGTCAGTGAGGTCAACATCAATTTTGCAACAGTGGCACTTCCTTGATGAGAAAATCTATATAATGTGTGTGTATGCTTTCAGGTAGTAGGGCTTATTGATATGGTTTTTATCCTTTAATTATTGAACCTCATGTAAACAGTACATAAGAAATGGAAAACAATTGCATTTTTCTTCTTAGTTATGTATTACTTGTTTTTCTTTATTCTGAGGTGTTTGCACTATTGGGGTGAAGCAGTTAGAAATTTAAGTCTTCCTTAAATATCCCTGGCAGGGGGAAGCGTGGAAGGTTCAGGCAGTGAAAAAGTTAAAAGCTGCAGAAAAATGGATCAAACACAAACTCCCGTACATTACTTATAGGATTGCATATACATCCATTAGTTCATGAACACCGTGCCTTTGAAAAATATTTTAAATAAATAGATTAAGATTTATGGTGATATTGTTACTTATGTTCGATCTTTAAAACTGTTGTGGTTCTCTGGCTCCCATGACTTGTATTGAAACTACAAACTGTTTCTAATGGTGAAGCTTTCTTATTTATCATAGTATCGTAGAATGGCTTGGGTTGGAAAGGACCTTAAAGATCCTTTTCCAAACCCCCCTGCCATGGGCAGGGACACCCTCCACTAGCCCAGGTTGCTCAAAGCCTCATCCAGCCTGGCCTTGAACACCTCCAGGGATGGGGCATCCACAGCTTCTCTGGGCAACCTGTTCCAGTGCCTCACCACCCTCACAGTGAAAAATTTCTTCCTAATGTCTAGTCTAAATTTACCCTCTTTTAGCTTATACCCGTTACCCCTTGTTCTCCCACTGCACTCCCTGACAAAGAGTGCCTCCCCATCTCTCCTGTAGGCCCGCTTCAGGTACTGGAAGGCTGCTATTAAGTCTCCTCTGAGCCTTCTCTTCTCCAGGTTGAACAACCCCAACTCTTTCAGCCTGTCCTCATAGGGGGACATAATTTATTATTATGTTTCCTACAGAAGAATTTAAATCTCTTTTGGAACTTCAGCAGAACTGAAACTTAAATTAGTAATACACTTATGTTTTTGATGGTGGATCAAAGCACGTTTACTAATTTTTACAATTTTTTTAAACACAGAAGTTTGTAGAGGATATTGAACATGCAAACAACATAATTTTCCTATGGTTTGATACAAATAAACACCAGAAAAATTATCTGTCTGGATACACATCCTGTTGAAGTTGACACATTAAAGTTCACGTACATGAGCAAACTCCAGTAAGGGCATATCACAGAATCACAGTATCACAGAATCACAGAATGTTAGGGATTGGAAGGGACCTCGAAAGATCATCTAGTCCAATCCCCCTGCCGGAGCAGGAACACCTAGATCAGATCATGCAGGAATGATATATAATTTAATTGTAGCACTTAAAATTCTCCCAAAGCATGGCAATCATCATGTACAGCAAATCCTCACTGTGAATGGGGCCAAATTTGTCCCTATTGCAACTTCATGAGGTTGTACAAGGTGGTTGTTCTACAATTAGTAAAAGAAAACTAGGTTAGAACTTCTTGGTAACCAAATACTCAGTAAGCTTGTCAACTTCACAGATATTTTTCATTGATATTAAATGGGATGTAGAGAAGAAAAATTCAGTGATTCTGTGTTAGGAACTGAACGCTATAGTGTATTTTATTTCAGTGATTCTGTAGTTATTATATTCCCCCACAAACACAAATCCTTTTCATGCACAGGCAAGCATTTTATCCGTTTACATAAGAATTGTTTAAAGATAAAAAATAGCATTCATTAGTGAGTCCTAGAGCCTTTTTTCTCACACTACTCTGGAGCAACTCCTACTTCGTTTTCCCCTATCTTTGCATATCCAGCGCAACACAAAAAAAGCACCTTTCTAATGTTAGCGATTAATAATTCTTTAAAATATTATATCACTGGGAAACTCATGCAGACTTTTATGACTTGTTCCATTAGAAGCAGAATTTATATCTATATAATTGTGAATCCCTGTCATTTCTAAGATAATACAGAATTCTAGTGCAGTATGTAATTTGCATATTCATTCTCTTCTCTGTGTGTTTATACATGCACAAACGCATATACAGGAATGAAGTTATATATCAAAAGAGACCAAAAAAAAGTTATAATTAGATTATATAAAAATCCATATACCAGTGACACTGATGACAAACTATGTAGTATAAGATATCAACCCTTTTGGCATTGCTGTTACTTCTCTGAATATCTGAATGAATTTGTAGTAGCTTCCATTCTTCTAATTTTGGTACAACATTCCCAAAGTGGGGCACACTGGGAGAACAGGAAAAATTTGGCCTGTCTTACATGACATTGATATTTTAATATCTTGAATAATTAGTAATACTATTTTATTTAGTAAATTTGATTCTCAAGCTTCTATCAAGAAACATGCTAGAGTGAAATTTAAGTAGTGATAAAGGATTGTTTTCAAAGAGTTTACTAAACTCTAATAACTTAAGGTTATAACTGCTAAACCTTCTGCAGTCAAAAACTTATGAATAAATTCAAAAGCTTTCTATCCAGTATTGTCAGAACAGAACTTGCTGTACAGTCCTGTGAAAGAGCTTAAAATCAAAATAATAAATCCAGTTAGGTGATTTTAATATAGTTCCCAAATCCATTTATATATATATATATGTATATATATATACACAATTAAAATCTACATTCTGTCATTTTTTTTTGTAATTTTGTAATGAATAGCAGTTGCAGATTTGACTTCTTGTGATCTTGTAAACCTAAGAGCACAACAGAAATTCTTAATATCCACAGAATAGGAAAGATCAGATCACAGTCTGCGGAAAATCTGAAGTTCCTCTTCTAGACAGGTGGCTTATACTTATTTTCTTGCCTCTCTACTACAATATTTATGCACAGTTTCCCCAAGATCAAAAAGGATAAGATGCGAGAACCAAAATGTGTTTTCAAGGTGTAGTGCTAATATCAGGTTCTACTTTAGTTGCTTTCCAATATGTAAAGTCAGCTGTGCTGGATAAGAAAACCTTATTCTACTGAATTAATTATACTTCTAAAAAAGATTCCTTCATAGACATACCATAACATTTATTACTGTTATTCCAATTAGTTTAGTGTGTAGAGATTACAAGGTTCAACAGTATACGGCATATACAATTTTGATAATGTGCATCAATATGTCTACTAGAAGCAAAAAGTGAAGAGGAATGGAAAACCTTGCTCAGAAAATGAATGCAAAATTACTCAGCTGTAGCAAAGTTTATAATCAACATAAAAGATCTGTAAATATATTGCAGAAAAGTAAAATTATTTTAGATTTTTTTTACACCGGTATTCCCATGAAAAATATCTTCAGAGAGGTTCCTTCACTGGAGTTACTCTCTGTTAGAGAGTATTCCTAGGAAAAACCTGAGAAAATTTCAGTATTGGTGCAAAATATTCTTTAAAAAACCCCAAAATGAAGCAATAATAAAACATCAGGTCTAGATGGCAATCTTCCACAAATTAAAATGACACTCAGATATAAAGCTGCTGCAAAATTAATTAGTATGTAATCTGTCCATACAATCTGTCTAGAATCAGAAGAACAAATTTATACAAGCATGGCACCAGTTTTTAAAAAGAACTGCACCAGTGGTCCAGAAATCACCAGGTGATAGTTCTGACACATAAAGTCCAGGCTGGATGTGGCTCTGAGCAGCATGGTCTAGTGGTTGGCGGCCCTGCATATGGCGGGGGGGTTGAAACTAGATGATCACTATGGTCCTTTTCAACCCAGGCCATTCTATGATTCTATGGATAAATCATGCAAAATTGTGGTAAATGGAAATCTGTTAATCCACACATGGACAGATACAGGGAAAGTCAACACATATATTGCACTAGGATATTATATCTTACAGAATATCAAAATAATTTGAAATGATGAATGAGTGAACACTGACTATAATAAATTATTACAAAATACTTAAGAAGATACAGTCCCTTTCCTACACATGACAAGATGTTAGGAGGATAGTTACAGTCAAAACTGGGAAGTGTTTAGATACCATGATTAAGGGAGCTATGTTAACAAAGATAGGTTGGAGTCCAGGTCTGTTTTCGAATTCAGATGTTACTGAGGAAAACAGACAACAGTATCTTCAATACTGTAATCCAAACAAAAACATTTCAAGAAAAAGAACATTTAAGGATATGGGGAATCTAATGAATACGTTCAGAAAAACATACAGTCCTTAATTTAAACAAACTAGCATAAATTAAACTTAAAAATTGAGACAGACACTTCTAAAACTGCGTATAACTTTTTTCATTAAATAAAATTTACTAAACAAATAAAAATTAATAAAATTTTTTACTAAAAATTAATAACTGTGATACAAGAACATATGCCTAGAGAGAGACAGCAAGTAATTCAGAAGATTGGAGTAGTAGTAATCAACTTTAGTTACGTTAATTTCTCATAAACCATGTCAGGGTACCCCTACAAGAAAGGATTCTTTATTTGGTAAAATGCCAAATTCTGTATTTAGGCAAAATATTGCAATTACAAACATATAGACTAATACATTGAATGCTTCCTTACAAACATATAGACTAATACATTGAATGCTTCCTGATAATACTGATCTCACTTACTGAATTTTTAAAATATATATGTACATATATATACATATTTCAAGTGTATATGTATCTGTATAGGCAAACAGACCGACATTTGCTGTTATAAGATAGTTCAGTAGCTTTAAAATGTCTCATTAAAGGCTTTTGCTGGGCGAAACCTTTGCTGTGCAAGTTATATTCAAGTCCACGTGAATTAATTTTCTTTTTGCTTCTCCACAGGTTTGTTCAACTACCTGCTGAATTCAGTAGGATATACCATCTGTTAAACTGGAGTCCAGGTCTTCCCTCAACAACCAAACTCTCCTAACATCCATGCTGTAAACTTCCGAGTTCACTTTAAAAGTTTTCCTTGAACGATATTCCAGAAGATGTTCTGGGACTTGGACTGCAATTACACTAGTAAAGAAATAGGCCAGACACAGGGCTAAGGACTGGTATATGACTTTCCTTATCACTAAATAGCATGACTAGGTTTCATCTTGGGTGAACAAACTTCCTCCCACTATATGCCAGCTCATGATTACTGTTAGTCAACAGCCTTTCCCACTGGGCAGCTTGAACAGGACCACCCTGTTTTACAGAAGAGTGGGGGGATTAGATGCACTAGCTCTAACCCTGTGCTGGGGCACTCTGTGTACTGTTAATTTCTCATACAAATTTAGCAAAGAAATACTCAGACATCATCGATATCATGCTTCTGGGCTCCAGCATTCATTTCACCCACAAAGCCCAAGTTATGTTTGGGCTGCAAGCAACAGTTGGACAGAGAATGCGGGGGTGTCCCGGCTTTCAGCCTGCCTAGTCTTCAGATCTTCTCTTCACTTGTTGATGGAATTTTTCAATGGATTTTTTTATTTGACCTCCAAATTCTCAGAATCTTACAGGACCTTTGTCAATGTGGGGTGAAAATGTTTACAAAACAAGATAGAAAACACTGAAACAGACTCCTAGAGACCACTGCACTTATTTTGCTTTCAGTGTTTAAAAGCTATCTGTTTGTATTGGAGTTAAAAAATGAAAACCTATAAATTTAATCTGCCTCAAGCTGTTCAGCTACTTTACTTGAAATATAGGCACTGATCCATAGCAGAGGAGATAACAGTGACATTAAAAGCAATGAGGGGTTAATTACAATCATTCACATTTGTAAAAAAAAAAAATAGTATACTTGTAACCAAGAGTAATTTGTTCACTTTTTGTCATATAACATTTCTGTTTAAAGTTGCCATTTTAACCCTAAAAATTCCTAATGCCTACCAAAACGTAAATATTCATCTCATTTGGCACCTGGTGATCAGAGGCAGTTAACACACCACAATACTGCCAGCCTGAAAATTACATTGCAGCCTGGGTACATAGTGTTTATTTACAGCTACCTACACAGCTGAAGTAAAATGATCTTTGTACGGATGATAAGTATTCCCATTTGTTTAATGTATTTTGGGATAGCAATCTTTTCTTCAGAATTATAGATTTTTGTAACATTTCCTGTCCTCAGATTTACTGTAAGGATATAATTAAACTGTACCTTCATTTCAACTCTGACAGACGATCAATTATGAGTGTTTCTTTCTGTGGTCTTGACATTATATGGATCATAATAGATTTTCCACGCCTTAAAATCCCTTGCTGTCTTTTATGTCCCACTATTCTCAAGGAAGTAGTAACTTTGTAAGAGTACCACTAAGAGAATCAGTAAAGCTAGCTTCTATGTTGACTACAATTCTAGCACAGCGATGCAATATGACATCATTATAGATGAGTCGCAGTTTGACATTTGACGATGTGATTCTATCAAATGTCCAATCCAAAACTGCTTTGGTCTGGATAACCAAGACCTTACTATTTTTCTAAAAATCCACCTATTTTTCTATATGTCCATTTGGCACACACTTAAGATTTGCAAGGATTCACATTTAGAAGCTGGAATTTGCTTGAAAGTGGTTCTGTAATTGATGGAAGGAATGGATTGTAATTATTTTTCAGAGACGAGTGTTCAGACAGCTTTATCTGATTCTGAATAAGAGAAAAGTTCTTCCTTTTGCATTTTGAAAACTTTATCTTCCTCATTCCACTGCTGGAGAAAATAGCTCATGCAATAAAATCAGTTCATCATACTCTTGAATAATTAGATTCCAGTCAGTGTCTCTCCAGAAAATAGGGAAAAATCTATTTATTTATGAGGATAAGCATCTAGATCTACAAAGATCTCTCTAGTTTAGTTAATCTCTACTAATTATCTTTTTAACACACTTATATTACAGATAATTATTTTTATGCTGAATGTCCGTATTGTCAATCCAATGATGCTATTAAGTTCCTTTCCTTTCCTACATCAAATATTTTATTTGCTTTTCCATTATGCTATTGCCATGATCTTATGGAATAGTACTTCATTAATCATTCCATACTAATGCTGCTTGTCTTTTTTTTGTTTTGTCATTTCATCACTGCCCTATCTTAGAAAATTTTGCCTTACAAATAGCTTTGTATGCATGTTATCACACCTATTAGAGTTTCTTTCTAAGGCATCTTACTCACCCAGCATTCCTAATGCCTCTACTTCTTATCTTGTGATGTAAGATTAGTGACAGATTGTGTTGTACATGAATTATAGAGACTGTGAATATATGCACTACAAAAAAAGCCAGACTGAATCACATGAAACTACACATAACCTGTTCCAAACAATAACCTGGATATTTTTCACTGCAAAGCTGAAAGCAAACACATTGAAAGCAAGCGTTTAAGGAAAAAGGACTGGAAGCAGTAACATTTATTGTGAACTGTTTATTTTGTAACCAGCTTATTGTCTGCTTCTTTTTCTGTGTACATGATCTGTGAAGATAATGTGAAAAAATTCATATCCTATTTCAAAGTTATATCATTTTAACCACCATTTTGCAGAATGAGTGAACAGTTTAAACATGAGTAGTGAAAACTGTGAGAAAAATATTATTTCTATGAACATTAATCTCTTATAAATCTGTAGACAGCATTCACCTGAAACGCATTACTAAAGATTATCGCATTTTGTATGGCCTAGAAACTCCACATACGAAGATGAACTGAGCTCTGCCTTATTTGGAATTATTATAGGGGTAGGTTTGGCTTCTGCAGTTTAATGTTCGAGCTGTTTTCGCCTTGATACTGTAACATCATGGATCTCTTCTTTCATTCAAGAGAGCTTGTATTGGGCAGCTCTGTTCAGTAAAAATGAAACCTCTTTCTCAATATAATGCCATTTGAACAGCAGTTGATGGAGGAAAACTCGAGAAATTTGGGAGCATGCCTGGGGCAGTCTGAGGGTCAAAACCACTTTGGAGGAAAGAATATTTCTTCCCATGTTTTTGGAGGAGGTAGACTTCTGTGTCCAAACATTCATTATAGGAAGGGAAGAAGAGGAAAGAACTGTGGTAAGGCTGGTCATGTAGCTCCCAAGAGAATGGGTGAAATAAATGGATGAAGATGTTAAGCCATGTAGAAATTAGATGTGTTTTTTGATTAAACCACACAAAGATGTGTCCAAGGTTGTCCTTGTTACTGGGATAAGGAAGCAATTCCACTGGTAACATATGATTTCTGATGTGACAGATTACTGAGCACACAGGGGGGAAAAAAAAGGAAAAAAAAAAGAGAGAGATATATTAAAAAAAACAACCAGTAATTGGAAAATTAAGTGGGAATGAATTTAAAAGATTCCCTATAATAATGTTATTACTGTTGCCTCTGTTATTTTAAGATTTTTAAATTTACACCATTTTTTTTAGGATGATAGAGGGAGGGAAGGATTGACAGATATTGCTTTTAGATTCTTTTAAGATTTTTAGTAGCTAGTTGTTAAACCAGTAACCTGTTCATGTAGATGCATCATTTATTGTGTTCTTGCAGTCTATTTTTGAAGACTGTTAAACAAGAAATTTTCACATTTCTTTGTATCAGATATGTATTTGGAGGTGAAGCTCATTAAGATTTCTAATATTTTCCTTTTGTAAAAGAAAATAAACTAATTTTGACACCCTCTCCAGTCATCAAAGTCTTCTCATTTTTCTATTCATTAGCCCAGATTAAAGCCTCAGATAAGTCCATTAAGTTCAGTAGAACTGTACAATTTATGCTTATACAGCTTTCTACTGGAACAGTTCTAGTTTCCTACATTTGAAATGAATCTTCATTATTTATGAACAGAAAGGGGAGAGGAATAGCATCAGAAAGAGCATGATCCTTCTGCCTCTGACCCGGGACAACATTTGCCTGTACCATGGCTATGTTGCTTTGTCTCCCACACTCACCTTCAGTATTTTCTTCCCATTTTATATGTATTCATAGCAGCCCATTGTTATTGAGTTTTCTCAGCATGACTCTCATCTTCTGCATCTAACATTCTGACACAATCCGCTCACATGCATGTCCATAATTTCTCATATATGGTATCACAACCTAATATCAAAAGCTATATTTGCTTTCTCTGTCATGCTTATAGAATTAATATTGAAGGTATAATTCTGTATTCATACTACTTCACCAGTAACAGAGTAAATTTGCTGACTGAAATTGAGTTTTTTCTGGTTCATACTAATGTAAATACACATAATACTTTTTTTGATCCTCTCCCCTAAACTCCTCACTTAATTTGTATGGACAAAATCATAATTGAGTACAGAGAGTTAAGAGCTGGATAGAATTCTGCAGCTCTGTAGACAAGTTGTGTTCAATGGCAGTTGAATACAGGACCTTATTCCTGCTCTGTTTGAAATTTCTTTCCTACTCTTTTATTTTTCCTGTCTTCTGTCTTCTCCTCTGTGCATCTTCTATTTGTTTCTTTCCCTGCTGTTCACAGTATGTACAGAATATGCAGTAGATATCACATCTGTACTGTAAATGTCACGTGTTTTGACAGTAATCCATGAAAATCACTTTATCCAGTATATGTAATGCATAATATGTGCCTTATTCATTAGCTAAAAATTGTAAATAAACAGTTGAGCTTCTAACCATGCCCCCGAGTTAATATTTTCCTGATTATATAGTCTGTCTATACCTGGTTTCTGCAAAGTACTCTGCCTGCTACCTGTCTGTGTTTCTAACACTGTCTAGGAATTCATTAATAAAAAAGTTAGTGCAGTGCTTCCTGACCTTTCAGCTAATTCAGTAATTGGCTGCTCTTTATTATTTCCAAATACAGACGGTTTGGGTGACATCTGAAATCACAAAGCCAAAGCATGTGTTTGATTGATAATGTAAACAGAGCTTATGAACTAAAGATTTCCTAAAGTTTACTCAGAGAGGCTGAAAGATAGCAATCTCTGTGTAAACCTGTTGTCCTAAGGGTCATTTTAGGCATTTTGAACAGGTTGATAATTAGGTCATCAAGAATGAAAGGATTCACTTATAAGTCTTCAAAGTTAAAGACATTGTAGATGATAGACAAGTTTTTGTCTACCTCAGGAAATAAAAGTGTCAACCATCTTCACTAATTTTAAATTGCAGTTGACAGGAGCTGAAAAAAAATTTGACCTTTGTCATATTGGATTTAACTAGTAGTTGGGCAAATGGTTATGAATGGGAAGAGTGACACACTTCGCTAACATTCTTGTGTTTAAGGCTACTCAGTGTGTGAATATGTGTAGGGCTTTTACAAGAAGACGCTGAGAATACAAAAGCTTGAAGAGGGGTTTGAAACCCTTCAAGCTTGTCTGTTTTTTCATTTGTCATTTGGCCTAAAAATACATACTTAGCTCTTCCTTCAAATAATGCTTCAGTTCAAGAATATAGCTGCTTACAAGTGTCAAACAAAAGGTGGACAGTAGTTCACTTCTTGCTTTAGTGTCACTTTTACCTTCCTGAGGTATGTTAGATAATAATCTTTACCCTATTTCAATGCTCAAAATAAATATTTTTTAAATTCCTGAAAATCTTCAAAAGGAACACTATCTACACAGCTAAAAATACTTTTTTTTTTTTTATTGTGTTAAAGGTTCTGTGACTTTTTTCTTTCTCTCTCTTCCCAGGTATCACTTTGTAATTGCTACCAAGTTCCCACAAGGAACATGCCCACCTGAAACCACTCTGTTTTATCTTTTTATTCCTGCTTAGATCTCTCTATTTTTGCAATTTTATCAAATAATAGTTACATATAAGATACCTATAAATTTTAAGCTACAGTTTGGATTCTCTGACTCTCTGCTAACCTGTTGTCAAATACTGGAAATAGTTAAAACAGTAACATATTGAATGAATATTAAAATCCACATAAAATGTATGCTAACAGCCAGGCATAGATGCTGTTCTGCAACCCAAGACAAAAAGACTACCCATTATGCTACATAATGTAACAGAACTTCAGCTGAATGGAATGAGACTTCTCTAGTAGGAAGTGTTTGCTGCCAGCAGGTTGAGTTAATATCCCAAAAAGGAACAAAAGAAACTGAAATTCTGGCATATACTTTTTAGGTGATGCTTTATAGAAAAGAAAGGTCCTCTTTAGTGTATGCCTTGCCAGAATGGTTGGCAGTTTTCGATTTTTGATACAAATGGCATAGAAGTCAAACTTCGGGGTTGTGATTCCTGAGAAGGAAGAGACATGTCTCTATGTTTCAAAATCGGACATTTAGGTCTGAGGGTAAGGTGTTATTTGAGACACAATGACCCTTTCATGAATGTGACTCATTTGATCTAATGTAGATAACTTATTTACGTCCTTAACATTAAGTAAAATAGTACAGAACTTGATATGCTGCAGTCCTAAAAGAGCTGATCCTAGGAGCAGCTGAGCCATTCTAACAGCTCACTGTTTCCACACCTCACCTCCGTTCATCACCTCGAATATAAAGTCCTAGAAGCTCCCTTTTGTTGAAGACTTTGGATCCATTCTAACCAAAAAGAAAGCTGCTCACATTTTTCCTGATTTATTTTCCTCTGGCCATGTAAGTTAACTGAGTCATTTGAGGGGTCTAGAAAAATGCACGGGTGCCACTAAAAGCAGAGGAGAAAAATAGATGGAACAAGAAGGTATGACCTCCCCATTTTGATAACAGCAAGATGTTGGATTTATTTGCCATAAATAGGGTTTAAGCCTTCACACCCTACAGCTCTATTTCCTCTGCAGATCTGCAGAAGCAAAACTCAACACCTTTATAACACTCTGGGGGATAAGTTTTGTTGCTTGAGAGGGAATAATTACAATGAAAAAACATTTACTTTTCTTTCTTTTTCACACTTTAAAAAATACACCAAAAGTATATACAAACAAAAAAATAATAGAAAGACAGATTGCAGTGTTATTCTCTTTATTGTGGCTGCTTATAACTTTTAGTTATGCTTCAAACACCTTTTAGCATGGGGTGAAATACCAGTGATGTAGAAGTTCTACAATCCAGTGATATATTAGCAAAGTCTTGTTTTAAATCATGCCAGTTCTAACATGGCACCAGACATACACAATTTCTTTGCTTGAGTTAAAATAGCTGTTCTGTTGCACTTGCACAAGAGCATGAAGCTATGAACCTGAATCTCATCATGGCCTCATAGGCTATTGCAGTCTGGAACACAGTGTAAAGATATACATACAGTGAGTTTCAGTCATTACTGGTACAGGCACATATTATTTTAGTCTAGTAAGACAGGCAGCAAATTTTTAAAATTGAGATATACAATAGGAGACTAATAGAAGTATTTATGGTAGCTCCTGGGAAGGAATCTACTCTCATTCTTTTAACACATTGTAGTTTATTTAAAGATTTTGTGGGGTTTCCAGTCGCAAAATATCCCAGTTGTAATTGTGCTGTAGACATAACCATAGTTAAAAACGAGCTCCATTTGTTGAAATTGTCTTTGTCTCTCTAAAAAATTAGGGAATAGAAGATTCATTATAAAAATTAACTACACCATTCATCGAGAAACATACAAGACAATGTCCTTTTTTTAAAACAAAATCCTTCATTTCAAAGGATCTGCTGAACTTATTCCTGAACAAGTATAGACAAGAAAGTGAAATGCTACTTTTTCTTGTTATATAATTGCACACCAGTAATGTACAATAAAGTGTGCTATTTGAATTATCTGGCCCATTGGTGGATGATATGCATTTATTGTTTAAATGTTCAAACACATACACACATGCACACATATATATAAATTTATTTTCTAATATGATACATGTAGTATAGTGTCTAAAAAACTCTAGTATAAAAGAATCCTCTTAATATAATTTACAAAACCAGAAAATATATTTTCCTTTTCCTAAACAGTTCTGGCTTTATAAACTTGATTTTTATCTGGAAATCCAATGAAGTTCAGGCCACAGATCACAATTTTGACTGAAGTATCAATGGAATAAAACCTACGGTTTTTTATTTTTAAGACTTCTATCCAAAATCACAAAATCACAGAATGGTCCAACTTAGAAGAGGTCTCTGGAGGTCATCTAGTCAAACTCCCCTTCTTAAGCAGATCACCTAGAACTGGTTGCCCAAGACTGTGTCCAGGTGGCTTTTGAATATCTCCAAGGTTGGAGATTCCACAACCTGTCTGGGCAACCTGTGCCAGTGTTCAGTCACACTCACAGTGAAAAAGTGTTTCTTGATGTTCAGAGGGAATGTCCTGTGTTTCATTTTGTGCCCATTGCTTCTGGTCCTGTCACTGACCACCGCTGAAAAGAGCCTGGCTCCCACTTCTTTGCACTCTCACTTTGGGCATTTATACACACTGATAAGATCTCCCTGTGGCTTCTGTTTGTCACCCTTTGTGGGACTCTCTCCAGGGTGTCCATATCTGTCTTGTACTAAGGAGTCCAGAACTGGAAACAGCAGCCCAGGTGTGGCCTCACCAGTGCTGAACAGAAGTGAAGGATTCTGGTAGAAGGGCCAAAATGTCCATCAACTCAGCAAACTTTTTTAACACAAGTATGTGCATCAGTCCCAGTAAACAAGTGAGAGAATTGACACAGATTTTTTGTTTTAAAAAATGTTTTTCTGCTTATACCTTCATTTTACTTTTATGTTCCTGTCGTCTCTGAATTCCTTTGCTCCCTTTGCTGAGTTGATGGACATTTTGGGCTTTGTTTTGCTTTGTAGTGCTTTGTTGCTATTTTTCTAGTAGCTAATGTTTTATTTTTGAAAAAAGATAATTAAGTACCTAAAAAAAACCAAGTAATTATGATTTTCACTGGAATACTTACTATTGGCAGTTTGGAATATATTATAGAAAGACTTTTTTTTCTCAATTTAATCTCTTTAGTCCTACTTATATGTTACTTATTATGGACAGGATGCTACAAGCAGTCTCTCGAAACTACATCATTTTTCAGAAGGGGTTAGAAGGACCTGAACCACTGGTGGACAGGAACTTAATGGGGATATTGGAGATGTTGACCTTTTCTTTCTCCTTACCTGCACCGGGTTTGGTACTAGTGAGCTCTTTGAAGAAGTGGGAGAAGTGTTCAAATAAGGTAAAAAAAAACCTTTCTCAAGTGAAGTGCTCTGACCTTACATTTCAAAGACATAAGTGCCAGCATCTCTGTTCCAAGTAGCAGGATATTCTCACAAGCTTCAATATCTCAGTGTTTAGGTTACAAAAGAACAAATCCTACATTATCTCTTGGAAGAGACACTATTGAAATCTTCCAGAAATATGTTCAGGGCCACTCTCTTGGTCTCAGTGAAGCTTGAGACAAAGATGACTGAAAACCTACCATAGGTACCTAAATAGTGTTATTTCATGTTTTTTCCCTCCCAGTTTGTGTTTTTTTACCAAGAAAATAATATATATGAGCATGTACATGGAACACATTTGTTAAAGATTGTAGTAAAAAGCCATTTCAAAATGACTATTCATCAGAAGGTAACATAACGACAAAAATTTATAATAAATTATAATAAATTAACCAATAAACCAGAGAGGTTGATTTTCTGTTTCATTCATGGTAAAAAACTTCAGTCCAGAAACATGCTCTCTGTTGGTCAGTGCTGAGTTTTTTCTCTCACTTTCTCTCTTTCTTTCTCTCTGTTTTTGTGTGCATGCGAGTCCTGGTTTCGGCTGGGACAGAGTTAACTTTCTTCATAGTAGCTAGTGAGAGGCTGTGTTTTCGATTTCTGCTGAGGAGGATCATAGAATCATAGAATGGTTTGGGTTGGAAGAGAACTTAAAGATCACCTAGTTCCAATCCCCCTGCCATGGACAGGGGCACCTTCCAGTAGCCCAGGTTGCTCAAAGCCTCATCCAGCCTGGCCTTGAACACCTCCAGGGATGGGGCATCCACAACTTCCCTGGGCAACCTGTTCCGGTGCCTCACCACCCTCACAGTGAAGATTTTCTTCCTATTATCTCATCTAAATCTACCCTCTTTCCACTTAAATGTATTACTCCTTGTCCTATCACTCCACTCCCTGACAAAGAGTGTTTCCCAGTCTCTCCTGTAGGCCCTCTTTAAGTACTGGAGGACTGCTAGTCTCCACTTCTCCAGGCTGAACAACCCCATCTCTCTCAGCCTGTCCTCATATGGGAGGTGCTCCAGCCCTCTGACCCTCTTCATGGTCTTCCTCTGAATTCACTCTAACAGGTCCATTTTTGTCTTACTTTGGGGGCCCCAGAGCTGGACGTAGTGCTCCAGGTGGGGTCTCATGAGAGCAGAATAGAGGGGGAGAATCACCTCCCTCAACCTGTTGGTCACACTTCTTTTGATGCAGCCCAGGATCCATCTGGCTTTCTGGGCTACAAGCACACATTGCTGGGTCATTGTAAGCTTCTCATCTACCAACACCCCCAAGTTCTTCTCAGGAGGAAGCTGATAACATACTGATGTTTATTAGCTGCTGCCAGGACAGTCAAAGACTTGTCAGCATCTGTGTTTTATCAGTGTCTGCAGGTATAGGCAAAGCTGGGAGGGAGCACAGCTGCAACTACTAGGATTCAACCTTAGGTTTAGGATTGAGACTGAATTGGCCAGGAGTCTATCCCATATCATACGTGTCATGCCCAGTATGTAGATGAGGAACTGTTTGGAAGTACTCTCTCTCTCTGGGTTGCCCCTCTCTTGGGATTGCCTCAGTCTATCACTTGTCTCTTGCTCTCTCAATTGCATAGTCTCTTATCTCTTTTCTAGGATTGTGGTTTTAGAACTCTCCCTGCTCTGGGATCTTTAACAAGGAACGGATTGAGCCTTGGTCACCAGGTGGTGAGCAGTTCAAAGTCCTGCTCTGGGAGGTGGGAGGATGAGTGGCTGTGCAGTGTTTGACTGCCGGACACATTTAAAACCACGGCAGTGTTTGTGAAGCAATGGAGTATCTGAAAACATTCCCTTTTCTGAAAAAAAGTGACAATTAAAATTAAAAGCAAATTCTAAAAGACAAGTGCCAAAACATATAATTTATGCATGCCAGATACTTTAGCATCAGACTCCTACTTGTTTATCCAAAACTCATCCCTCAATATATTTTGTTATCTTACATCTGTGGTTACTCTGTCTCTGTTTCAGCTCCTTATACCTCCTCATTTCACCCTGACTTTCTCAGGTTTTTTTCTGATTTTTCAGAAACTACATACACAGGAAGCAGGAATGCATTATACTTGCCAAGAAAATTTTTTTTTAATGAATTGTTTTCCACTCCAAATTTCATACTAAAGCAACACAGATTTCTCCATAATCCTGTCTTGGAAAGTGCTTCTTATGTGTTGTCTGTTTATGCAGAATACATAAAATCAGTGTGAATTTTGAAAAGTTATTCTTTCTCAATGTGTATGTGCCTGAAACATTATGTACTTGATTAAGTTGTATATGATATCTGTAATGTTGGCAACTCACAGATTCTCCAAAAGAGCTCATTTTGTGCCAGGTTCAAAATATACAAAGTTGTAAGGGTTACAGTTAAAGGAAGGTGATGACTGTCTAAGTAAAGTCACATTTTAAAAAGATATAAAGAGATTTCAGGATCATTTATTCAATAGAGTTGGTCTCACATTCTCAAATACAAGAATAAATCTTGCTCAGTTTGATTACATAGAAGTTGTCTCTCTTCCCATTGACTTTAGCTGTGTCAGTAAGTAGTCCAGTTGACTTCAATAGTTCCACTGAAATGAGACATACATATAGGACTCCATGGTAACTTGAAAATGTTTTAAAAGTAGTGTCAATTTGCTGACTTTAGCTGCTCTACTGAGAGCAACTGTTACTGTGACGTACACATGTGATGACAAAAGCTGCTCCTTATTTTTGTTCTCAGTTATCTGACAGAAGTGAAAGATTACCTCTCTGTTACATGACAGGAGGTGCAGTCAGTTGACTGCAGCACTTCCTGCTGTAATTGCCTACAGGGATGTTATTTTCATTATATTCTTTACAGAGTTTCCAGTGGTGCAGTAGACATGAGACTGAAAAACATTAAATCACTGTGGTAATTCAGATTTCAGTCACAGTCTCTTGCTTTCTTTTGTCCCAAATATACAGTGTTAGAAACATTAAGAGTTTTGATTGATTTTTCATTCATTTAATTTCTTTTTGCCAGGCAGCCCAAAACATTTGTTTCAACAATGTGTTTCAAATCAGCTGTGAAATAAAGGATAAGTATATTTTATTTAGATACCTTTTCTCTGTCATAAATGGGATCATTATTTTAAACTATTAGCTCTAGAGGGACATAATTCTGTGAATATTAAGTACGCAGATTATCCTACTTATGTACATTATGTAAGAGATGAGGCATAAAAGAAGAAATAAGGCCATAGGAAGCATTTAGCAGGTGTCCTGGTGGCTTTCTCTCTTCCCATAGCTGACCTGTCAGACTTTTAATTTCCATGGTAGAATTAGTATTTACATTTAAAAGTAAATCTTCTAGTGGGAATGAGAAGCAGGAATGAGGGCTGTTTTACAAACAACTGCTTAGAGTAAGAGAAGCTAATACAGATCTATTCAATTTTTGCAAAGTCTTGTATTTCATTTTCCGTTGAAATATTTTTCATATTGCACTGCTTCTACCCTAGGATGCCATAAAACCATTGCTTGCCAGTAGCACTGTCCTCTTCATCAACATTGTTTAGAATCTCTGAAAATCACCTATCTGACCATTCCAGTTAGTTTCCACCTTTTCATAGAATTACAGAGCAGCCCAGGTTGGAAGGGGTCTCAAAAGAGGGGTGCATTGGGTGAAGAACTGGCTGAAGGGCAGAGCTCAAAGTGTTGTAGTGAATGGGGCTGCATCTGGCTGGTGACTTGTCACCAGCAGAGTTCCTCAGGGTTCAATTCTAGGGCTAGTCCTGTTCAATATATTTATCAATGATCTGAAGGCAGGAGTTGAATGCACCATTAGCAAGTTTGCTGATGATACCAAACTGGGAGGTGCTGTTGACTCTCTTCAGGGGCAAGAAGACTTGCAGATAGATAGATAGATAGATAGATTGGAGCATTGGAAAGTGATCAATGGGATTAAATTTAGCAAGTCGGAATGCTGAATTCTGCACCTAGGACAGAGTAATGCTGGGCACAAGTATAAACTGTGAGAGGAGTGCCTGGAGACCAGCCCTACAGAAAGGGATCTGGGGGTGCTGGTCAGCAGCAGGCTCAGTAGGAGTCAACAGTGTGCCCTCGCAGCCACGAGGGCAAACTGCATCCTGGGGTGCATCAAACACAGCAGAACCAGCCAGTTAAAAGAGGTGATTATCCTGCTATATTCAGCATTGATGTAGCCTCACCTTGAGCACTATGTGCAGTTCTTGGCCCCACAATTTAAGAAGGATGTGAAGGTCCTTGAATGCGCCCAGAGGTACGCAACATAGCTGGTGAAAGGGCTGGAAGGCACGTCCTGTGAGGAGCAGCTAAGGACTTCAGGCTTTTCCAGTTTGGAGAAAAGGACGTTGTTCTGTACAGCTTCCTGAGGAGGGGACATGGAGAGGGAGGTGCTGAGCTCTTCTGCAAATCAGCTGACCACAGATTCAGTATTATCTTCCAGTCTTATCTTCCAATGAAGATAGCTTTCCAAGACAGGGCTGGAATTAACACAGTTTGTTGTGTCCGAATATCTTCCACCTGCTATGCCGGCCGGAGGGTCAGTGCTGAGAGGAACAGGCACAATAGTGTAGCCATGTTTTTGAAAAAGACTGACGGTCATTTTCCCCTGAAGACCTCTTATTTCCCTTCTTCTACTTTTATAACACTATAGTGGTGATACTCAAAAAAAAAAAAAAAAGAAGAAATGGCAAGGATTGTAAACAGGAGAGCTCATATTTTTGTGAGAGCTCGGATTTTTGGAGCTAAGAACCAAGGAAACTCCTTTACCAAAAAAGCTATGACAGAAAGTTGTTTGTTTGCTTTTGTTTGTGTTTTTTTTTTTGATCTAAATGTTAAGCAAGCATGTTATCTATTAAATTATAATTTATAAGAAATTAATTAACTGTGGTGTCTAAATATTTTGCTGTTTCTGGTAAGTTTCATTTACCTATATTTTTCTCTTATTAATTTATAGATATATTAAGGAAAAATATTTCAGAATTAAAGAAGAAACATTATAGAAATCAATAAGTTTATACTGAGCAATACATGTTGTGACTCAGAGTCCTAGAATACATTATGTAATACATCATCTGTATACATGTGACAGGTCACATACAATGGCATATAATGTAATAAATCAAGCCATTATATATCACTGTCCACAGTTTATTTACTAATGAATGCCTGGCAAAGTTAAAATTTATTTGCTACTGTCAATATTATTATTGTAATTTTTGTAATACAATATTGTACTAATATTATACTTAGATCTAGTTGGAAACTTTCTTAACTGGGGTAAAGTAACAATCATGTGGATTACACTTGATGAAATGCTTCTAAACTAATAATCTTTTATAAACTAATTGTTTTAAGGTTTATATTTGGCTTCTACTTTTGAGCACACAAGTTACAGATCCATTTAACAACAAACCTGTTCTAATTCTATACCATTTCTCCTGGGTCAGGTTATTGTGTTAACACTAGCACAATAGTGGAAGAAAACAGCAGAACTGCAAAACACAAACTTTGGTTTGAGGCTATGTCAGAGAAGTCAAAGCAAAACGAAAATTATTTGCGTGCTGCCCCTGTTCTGGTAAAACCTGAGAGAAGAGTAAGGATGTAACTCATAAGGGAGAAATAGAGCCCACCAACAGAATTAGTTAAAGAAAAACCTCATGTCTGCCCACCTGTGGAGCTACTGCAACCACTGAAGAGACTACATAGGAAAAATCTTGTTGATCCAAATCATCCTATGCAATTTCTGTGAGAAAAGAAGGACGATATGCATCCCCTGGCTCCTGCTCAAACCTTTCATTTATTCTCAAGTTTTTCCACTAAGGAAATGATTTTGACATATGGAGTCAGTACTTTTTGAGGTAACCATCTTGTTTCACTTTTAAGAACAACCTTCCTTTTTGTGTGATATGCCCTTTGGAAATCTTTATGATGAAAGTGATGTAAACTACTCTACAAAACATATGTGCTATGGAGAGGAGAGTAATTTTCTGTGAGTAAAAATCAAAAATAAATGTCCTACTAGAATAAAGATAAAACCTTCTGTGACGACTAAATGTATACAAAAGAACATCTGCAAGTCCCAGGTGTAGAAACACCCTCTTCAAGAATTTAGGAAAGGAAATGTATTGGTCTGCTCTGCACACTGGTCAGTGCCATGTGCTCCTGTCCCTTTCAGCAAATTTCTAATCTGTGGACTGTGCTACAGCACTGCAACTCTTTCCAGTCTAGGAAGAGCCATTCCAGGAGATATCTGAAGTTGCAAGCATCTACTATTGCTGCCGCTGTTGCTACTACTACAATGGCGATGATGACTTCTACTAGTTCTGTTACTTTTACGACTGTGTTTCTATTTATCTGGATGCTAGAATTTCTTTTCCCTAGAGGTCAAATGAAGCTTAGTTCTATGTCAGGAAATGTGTGCTTTCAGACCACTGCAAGGAAATTTATCTGTGTATATGTTTATCCTCATTCAAAGGGGAGTTGAGTTGTGTTTTTCTCCTGATGGTAAGAATTGGGATGGCTATGTTTTCTGAAGTTCTGGTCTTTTTCTTTTCTGTGTCTCTGTTCTGCATCTGTTTAAAGAGATTGATCATATGTTCCTGCTTCAGAAGCAACCTGTGAAACAAAAAATATTAAAATATTGGTCTTGTGACAACAGAGCTCTCTATATCTAGTGAAAATGAATAAGAGAAAAATAAACCTGAAAAATATAATGAAGTGTACTTTTGGGTTTTTTTGTAGTTCATCTCACACTTAATAGGACATATATTTTGCCTAGAACACAGATTTGAAAAAAATAGCAAAGCTTTTTGCAGAGGAACACCATCATCATAGATGTAAATATTTGTACTGTATAATGACAAAAGCAGCCAAATAAATAAACGATGACTAATGTTTTCAATCCCAAATGTAACAGGGTATTCCTTGACACTAAAATGGATGTGTAAGTGTCATTCCCACAGCAGTGGAAGACTGTGTTTGTTTGTTTCCACTTTGTATTTCCCTAAGGACACTTTGCTCCGCCAGTATAATTAGGATGACATTTGGAGCTGCTGTATGTCAACGCCAGAGTAAGAGACACTGTGCAGCTTGACAAGAGATTACAATGTCAAGTCAATTGCTGCTGTAATATCAATATTTATTCCCTTGCTCCTTGTGTCTTGTTTTATTTTTGTTCCTCTTTTTCTATTAGGCATAGAATAATATCTAAAACCTACCTTGTTATTGCAATTTTTTTTTTGCTCTGTTTCTCCCCTTTTTTCCCTTTTAATTTCAGCCTTAAATACTTTCCCTTCTCAGGTGAACTGTATTTAACCCTTGCACTAACATAATAGAATAAATTCTTTATTGATTTAGTGTATATCTAATGTGTTCTGTAACTCACGTAAGGGAGAAATAGAGCTCGCCAACACAATCAATTCAAAAAAGCCCAGGTCTGCAGGTCTGTTAGAGGAGCTTATCTATTACACCAATTGTATGCATCTATCCACTATAGATATCTATTGGATGTATCCATATTATTTGTCATTGGTAAAGCAATTGAAAAAAAAAAGCTATTATAGTTTGGAGATCACTCTTTGATGAATTCAGATACAGAACTCATTAGAAATTATTTACTAGACCAACTGAGGTACGGGGATTACCTTTGAACAGCCAATACTTGCTAGTACCATGCAACATTACCTGAGATTCTTGAAAGTTTAGTTTTCTGAAGAGGGCAAGAGAGCTGTGGTTATCAGGTCATCCACGTTTTCTTTTTTACAGTGTAGCAGAAAAAGCTTACCCTGAAGGGGAGTCAGATCATCAGGTACATCCTGATGAACATTGCAGAATTACTTCTGTGGAATAATATAATATCAACAAAACACAGCCACACAGATGTTGGAGTTCAGAGCCAGCAGTGAAGCAACTACATTTAATTGATATTAGTTTAGCCTGATTAATTTTCTTTTATATTTGCATGATGCTACTGTAGAAAACTTAAGTATAATTATGTTCAGTAATGCATTTTTTTTTCTAAGAGAATGTGTCACTTTCTTAGAGATACATATTTGTCTTTTTACAAGCAGATCTATCTCATACTGAAGTACAGTATCATTAACAGGATTATTTTTTAAATGGATCAGAAAATCAGCCTTCCAATTTAAGGGTCTGTTGAGTTTTAATGCATTAGGTCTTCTTTGAGAGTTGTGTTTATTTCTCTATAACACTGCCAAGATTTTTTTTTTTTTTTTGATGTATGATCTGGTTAACTTTTTATCACATCGCTAGATGGCAGTGTCCCTTACAGCCTGTATTGGTGTTTCTACACGTCTCCAAGACATTTAATCATGGTTCATAATTGTTCAACTTCTATTAACCATGGAGCATGCATAATATTAATATCAAATTAACTTCTCTTCACTAATAAACATAAGCTAAATATCAAGGAAAGTAATAATGCTTTCCTCTATTTACTCTTGGTGGTTTACAGGTGTTTATTGTTGCCCTATTTTAAAGTGAGCTTTATGTCTAATGCACTGTATCAGTACAATGAAGTCAACTTGTGAAATAGTTGAACTTTCCTGAAATTAATTTCTGATTTCATGTTTGTCTTGTTATGCATTTTACTTTTACTCCGACTTTTTAGGTGTTTGCAGGGGTTCCAGATAATTAATGAAAACTGTAAGTTTTTAATAATAGCTTTTTTGTGCATAAAAAGAGAGAAAGTGGTTACAGGGGGAGAGAGAGGATAGTGGAGCCCTTAGAGTTATAGCCTTACACTACACTAAGGTCTATTCCAAAGCAACTGGTGCCAGTAGAAAGTGTCCTAGTGTGGCTGGGCTCCCGTTACGCTCATTAGAAAGAGATACCTTCTTCCAGAAGACAACGGGAATAGTTACGGATGGGCTCAAAAGCAGTTCAGTTTGGGCATTTAAGAGTTGGGCAGCTGGAATACATTGACCATCTCCAATGCCTCTGTCAAGACAAGCATTTCCACAGGCTTATTGCGCGCTGGGACAGAAATGCACCTGTTCATCATAGCCTTGGGACAATCCAGCTCACCCTTTTTATGTAGCTTGCTTACGATGTGTCATGTAAACCTGTGAAGACACTGGTCTTTCTCTATTAACAGCTATATTAAATGCACCATCAAATCTTTTAGATATCTAAAAGTTAGTCAGAAAGAAAATTACCTTAAATCAGGTTCCTCTCTGTTGATTAAAATTTATTATGGAGGAAGCTTAAGCTAGGCTTGAGCTAAGCTTTACGAGTACTTCCCCTAAATGACCCCAGGGGCTGAAAATTATTCTGTATGTGTTAGCAAATGTATATTTGTTTCTTTACCAAAGGAAAACATCTGAAATCTTCAAGTTCCACGAGCGAACAGAAATAACAAAAACAATTCTGAGTTACTGCACTTCTTACTTTGAATGTAGGTGTTTCTCTTCTTTATATCAACTGGAATATCACTACTCCTGTCTGTAAATTTTTGTGTTCTGCCACATTTATTTTGGGGTGGAGCAACTCCAAAACCATAGACACTCTAGCAACAATCTAAATCATTGCATTATTATTTCAGTCTAAACAATGAGAGCTACATAAGAAAAATCTTAGTTTTTACCACAATTTATTGTATTCAGTTTAAGTTGAAAGTGAACGTGAAGTTTTCAGGTTGAGAAGTAAGACACTCTTACCTCAAAAAATTATGGTGAGAACTTCAGTCCTTAATTTGCACAAAATTCTGTCTCAGTAACATCACATTTCTTCCAGAAGTGAGCATTCTATGCTCACTATACACACTCATTGTTAGCATAGTCAGTATAATGAAAGAGATTAAAGTACACTGCTCCTTGTGTTTGGCTTTATGAATGAATTTACCTGGCTACATAAATCTGTAAATTTTTCACGTTCACAAACTTTCAAATTGGATTATCTAATGGTAAAAATCCATAGATTTTGCTGAAGTTCCTCTATACAAAACGGGCTTACTTTCAAAGGTTTTGTGCACTGCTGGTTTTTATGGGGTAGTAGCTGTTTAAAGTTTTTGGCAAGTAAAATATTGTTAACGTACATCAGTACGGAAGAAACCAACTTAAAATCCTGAAAGTTGTTTTACCTCCAGGCTAAGTGAAAAAGATTTTTAGTACTCACTTGAAACTCTGATTGCTTTTTTTCTAAATACAAACTTGTTTTTGTTCCTTTGTTCTCTACAGGTGGTTGGTATCACCCTGTTTACATCCAATTTTTAGTTATTTCTTTATTTATTTTCTTTTCGAGTCACTTTTTCCTTCATCTTTCCCTATACAATTTCATGGAGACATTTTAGTTATAATTTACTATTTATGTTATAAAATTAAATACAAATACACTTGTTCAAAATAAGACTTGTCTTTTTTTACCTTCTCTAATTATAATTCAGCCTACATAGGACTCAAATGCAAATACTGTTTCTTTTTCTTTGTTACAAGAAAGATTCTTAGAGACTGATTTGGGCCAAAAACTGTAAAAAAAATGACAAAACCAAAATCAAGGGTCATTATTGCACCATTTATGTTACCAGTCACCTATTACAGGAACATTTATGCAGTATTAATGATGCAGGAGTAAAATGCTTTTCACACACATTGATAGAATTACTTTTACTTCTGAGGTGTTTTCAACTACTATTTCCATAACTGAAAATGGAGTCTTAGAAGCATAAAACCTTTGTTCTTGGAGTGGCAAATAACCCATTAAAACAACCCACATTTCTGCTCTTCTCTTTTGTTAATGTGGAGAACTCCTACGTCTTTCATGCTGATGTCAACAATTATTTTACAGGGACAAATTCATATTTTCCCTGTTAATGGAAACAGTGGGTTCAATTCTACCTGCAGGCTGGGAGGGCACTGGGGAAAGAATGGACTTTCATAACATTTTAAAAACAAGTGAGGCAAAATAATACATGAGTAGCATTTTAAATCTTCCCTTAACAGCAAAGGATCAGAGATTGCATGAAGATGTTATGATTAGCTTTTTTAACCATCTTTTTTCTTCTCTCTGATTGGCCAGTATTTGAGAATCTCTCTAAGCATGTGCTGCTGCATCTTTTATTCCTTTAAGTTTCTTTATTAGAATCTATTTTAATGAGCATCAAGTCCTAATCTGTTGCAGAGGCCTGCAAATTATCAAGCACTTCCCTACTAATGCCTTTCCCCATGGCTGTGCCATGATTGCATCCAAAGGATTTTTTGACTGATTCTTTTACTATATTCTCATCTACCTAACAGTGCGTTGAGAGCTTATGAGCAAACGCATTATAGAAGTGGTGTGGAAAGGGGCTGAGTAGGAACTGTGGAGCATTTTTTATTACTGAAAGGCTGGCAAGGTGGCTTTATTTGTACAACCTAGGAAGAGATAGTGAAGTCTAATGAAGTCTTTGAGGCAAATAAAGACTATTTGGAATGCTGATTTTTCTTTTTTTCAATAGGAGTTTTTTTAGTTTTTATTTGTGTTTAGTTTATGATGTGGAACTGTCATGGTCCAAATCTCATTATACCACTCAGCCACTGGACACAACGCAGATAAACATCTTCAGAGGAAAAGAGAGACATCTGCCATGGAAAACTATTAAACCAAATACAAGGCAGTAAGTGAAAAATTATTTCAGTCAGAAATATGGAGAACAAAAGGAAATTATAAAACAGAATATTAAGGACAATAAGTTTATTCCAGTTTAATAGAAACTTTAGATGCTTTGGGAGAGGGAAGCATGTTTTGTAGAGTGAGGTTCCCAGATGCAATAAATCATGAATTACATTCCAACTCGTGTGACTACCTGTGACTATTTTAATAAGTAGATTTTTCAGAACATTTGCGTAAGTAGAATTTTGTGTACTCTAAGTCAGGAGTGATTTTCCCATATATAGCTCTCTGTGTTTCTCTTTCCAGCAAAGAGATTATGTTGAGATAAATCTATATTTAGCACATCCAGGTCTCTATGATGCCTGAGCTTCAGGTTTTTCCTCCACATATATTCTTACTAATTCTCCAAAAGAACAAAAGAGACTTCTGATACTTTCTGCTGTGACTTTTTTTTCAGTTACCTCATTAGAGGCAAGTGGCACAATATGGCAACACTGAATCACAAAGATGGAGATAAAATGATAAAACATTTGATCATGAATGTTTACAAAACAGACCATATTTTTACATAAAAAATATGTAGGTCTTATGTTGCTTTTATTCCTTCACTTACAGAAGAGGTTACTATACTTCTGCATGTTAAACCACCAATGAATTCAGAATATTTAAATTCCAGACTGATTTGCCACTTCAGGTGATCAGTTTTCCTAAGCGGAGAATGATAAATTTGTTGATAAAGTCAGTTTTGCAAGTAATTTAAAAGAACTTAACTCACAAGCACATGCTTGTTGATCCAATGTCACAGCACTTTTACTCTGTACAATAGCTACGAATTTTTTAGTCTATGGTAATGGAACTAAGCATTGCACTATTAGAAAAGTTCAGGTTTAAGGGTAATTTATTTTCTTATACAGTTGTCAGATAAACATCACAGTCGGAAAAAAACTGACTAAAGGCCATACCCTTCTGATTCACTGGCATAAACCAAGAGTAATTGTTATTTCAAAAAAATACTCCAGGAAAATAATACGATTTTCTGATCTTATAAAAGCAATAAGCTTAGCTTTGGGGGACAATAATGACAAAGTGGGTTTTGCGTTGATTTTTTCAAAGAGCATCTTATTGTTTCAGTGCTCAGTGTGTTTAGGGAAAGTCACAGGATACTTGCTACATGTTCTGATTCGTCCCCATCCTCCAGAACGTGCATTCTGTCACGATACAAAACATTCTGAAACACATGAAAGAATCATAGAATGTTTAACCGGTTATGTAAGCCAACACTTAAATTTTTTTCCTCTTGTAAATGTTTGCAGTATAATAATTTTGTTCTGAAACTACAAGTATTCTGATTGAGGAGCACAGCATTCTCCATTTGGCCTTGAAGAGAATAATTCCAGGTATATTTTCAAGTTCACTGTCTAGCAACTTAAATACACAGATTTTCACCACAGCTTAATAAACCACCAGATTTTTGAAAAAGAGTGGGAATGAATTAGGCAACACAACTATACTAACAAATAAAGTGATACCAAAAAAATGTTAAATTATGTGATCGGAATCGCAACCATCATTTCTTCTTTTTCATCCCTTGACAAATGAAAAGAGAACATATTTTCTTCTTCCATATTTTTTTCATCTAAAGTTCAGTGTGGAAAATAACAAAGTGTTCAGGCATTTTGTACAATCTTTTCTAAACTCTAATAAATTTCCAGTTCTAAATACAGTATTTAGCTTGTGAGGACAGTCTTTTTTTTAGCTAAGTTTTCTTATAACTGTGGTGTGTCATTACTACAGTGTGTTGAGGTATCGACCACTACCTTTCTGTAACCCTTTCAGCCACAAATAGATGAGTAGATCCTAGTCGTACTTCAGTTCCTCAGGTTTGTATTAAGTGTTTTACTCAAGATCATGAACTATGTCTGTCATTAAGTGGAAGATTCATCCCAGAATTTAGTTCACCGGAATATTTTTTATTGTTGACATGTCATATAACGTTTCTAGTATTCTACAGGTTTAGGCCATGTCTCAGACAAATAGACAAAGAATAATGATCTTCAAGATGGCTAGTAGGTAACAAGCCATCCTCATGTAAACCTAATAAAAATTACTTTTGTGCTCATTTATATTCAGCAAAGCTGGACTGACACCTGAGACAAACTAGAAGAGGAGATAACAAGTGATCAGTAAATTGGATTGCCTGCCTGAAGGAAGGAGACAGAAAGGATGCTTGAGAAGGCATAGAAATACTGTCACCGAGTGCAGTCAAGGAGGTAAGGAAAAGAATGAAAATGGTAGCATTGATACTGGAGCGTATATGAGCTGTCCATTAATACATTTAGTCTGAAAAATAGAACAAAGAGTCTAACTACCAGAAAAATGTGGTCCTGAAAGGTTATTCCAATAGGTGAGCTACTGACAAAAGCTGAATTGTTTTAATATGGAAACAGTAAACCTCGGCAAGGTGGTGTGTGTTGATGGTTGGACTTGATGATCCTTGAGGTCTTTTCCAACCTTGGCGATTCTATGATTCTATGATTTTCTTCAGTACACAGTAGACAACCCAGAGAAGGACATGTAATTGGGCAAAAAGTAGGACTGATTAACAGAAGGAAAAGAAACAAGTTACAGTTTAAGCAGTGGGGGGTTTTTTGTTCACAGATCCTTTCCAATGGCTTATTTAATAAAATAGTATTTTCTGTTATTGATATTGTGCAAGGATTGTGTAAAGGCATGCTGGAAGATGTGTGAATAGAAATTAATATGTAAAACATGAGTTTGGAGAAGGGACTGGAGGAAAAAATTATTATTCATATTTTCTTTATGCTTTTATAATTTTTTGTTAACTACTGAATATTTAGAAAATACATAGAAATACAAAGAAACTTCTGTGATGTTTAAATGTAGTCTTGGATTGCATAAGATGCAAATAGTTTTCTGAAGTCTTTTTCAAAAAACATACACACATTTAAAATCTGTATATCCGAGCCACTCAAAGGAAAGACTAAAATATGAAAGTGTGTTGAGGGAAATCAACAATCAGAAAATAATTCTCTTAGCCTTAATGTATCAAAACTAAAATATCTGTAAATGTAGTAAATTCTGATATCTCTGTAGCATTCAGACAAAAGTTGGGTTTTTTTTGTTGCAGTTGTCACTTACAGTATCAGCTAAGAAAATCAAGCTAGCTTACTGTTTAATTTTCCTGCAGCATTTGTCCTGACACCTTGTTTGTTTCTTACACTCTTATTTTCCTCCTGAATTGTTGGTGTTGATGAAAAACCCATTTTGGCCTAGTAGCTGATGCAAGAGTGTAGTTATCAATTACATTTATAACATTATTTGCCTTTGACATTATGGCTGTTATTGCAACTGCCCCTTTTACCCATGGGAGCTAATTAGCATCTGCTACTTCATTGAAGCTGATAATGGAACCCAATGGCCAGAAGATAACTGGAGGGTCCTTCTTAATAACCTTGTTTGTCATGACACTTCCTTTCATGCGCTGAATAATTTGCTTACTCAGCTAGTTGTCCTGGAAGATTTAACATAATTTTCTCTATGTTGAAAGAAGTATTCCCATCCTCAGCGTAAAATCAGCAAAACATTTTAAAAGGTAGCAATTAACGATAGAATCATAGAATCATTAAGGTTCGAAAAGACCTCAAGGATCATCAAGTCCAACAGTCATGATCTTATATTCATTTTCAGTATTTAGATCTAGTTGGACTAAAATAGAGAAAAAGGATCCATATGATCATACAATCAGGGAATTAATATTATGTTCTGTTCTGGGATTCCATAGGTTTCCAGTATGCAATACACATACACCTACAAAGTCACCTAATGGTGTCCATGGATCATATCTAGCATAGCTACTTCTCTACCAATGCTAGCACAATAAATTTTCTGATCTTTATGACATTGACCCTGGTTGCCAAAATCCTAGTTTACTCATGAGTTGTTTCCTGCCTTTCATTTCTAGTTTCCTCATGTTGACTTCACTCCCCTATATTTAGTTCAGGAATTTGATCCTGTCTGTTTTACTAAAGAATCTCATTTACTTCTAAGTTCGAATTGTAAAGGGACCCATAAGTGCCTCCTTTCTCCCAGTCAGAGAGGTGCCATAGGTGCTGTTGGAGACTTCTAGAAAAACATTTTTTCCAAGTCCAGACATTAATACTGTAAATTAATTTAGATTAATTGATCTAAATTTAAAAGCTTTTTTGCTCATATTTAAAGTGCATCACGAGCTTTCATATTTTTTTGGAAGTAACTTAATGTGTATTCTCTTTATAGTGTATTGTCTTCATTCATCCTCAGTTAATCTATGTTCATATCTTATGTTTTATGTTTACTCATATCTTCCGTGAAGCTGGTTTAAGACTTCTAGATTTATTACTGGTTTTTAAACAAGATTTCTAGACATTCAAATAGTTTTAAAATACTTACTTTTAGTTGGAGGGATTTTTTAAATTCCAAGCGCACTACATACTTTGTGTTTGCCTTCTTCAGACTTCGGGGACAGTGGTATTATTTTTCATTTTTTAGTTTTTGGGTACTTAATACTGGGGACTTAGAGAGCAAATTTCTGACGCATCTGCATACCCACAAGTTTTTTAAAATCTCTTTCCAAATTGACCTTGAAGTTTAAAAATATTTTCCCTAGTATGTGTTCTGTTTAAAGGAGTTATTCTGGGAAACAATAAATAGCATAATATTCGTAGGATTTGTTTATATCATCCAAAGTATTTGAACAGAATTTTAGCTAATAAATTTTACAACAGTAAGGTACCTCTGAGTCCGTTAAGTCCCTAGATAAACAAGGGAGACTCATTTCTGACATTTCATGTACAGAAAATCACTATCTCCTAGTCTATAACCAAGTAAGAAATTGTGGCTTGAGCATTTTTACACCAATTTATATTAGTGTGTTAAACTAGCCCCTTATCATGCCTACCACATTTATTTTTCTTCCCCAGTACTTGTTAGTTTTTGTGCCTTCTACTGAAATCTCTTGCAGGCAAGGACTGGCACTTATTCCAGTACAATTGAGTTTCATCTGGGCACACCTCTAGGTGCTACTGAAAAACAGACAAGAGTATTAAAAGTGATTGATTCATGTGATCCGATTAATAGACATATATAATGAGTATATTGTAGTTATGGACTACTATGACATCACTGAGTTCAGAAACATAGGCAAAAGACCAGCCAGGAGAACATCTGCTGAAAGTTATGAATTTTTTTTTCTTTTTTACACTGTCTCTATAGATAAATTTTAGCAATGTTTCTTCTCCTTTGGTAGATTGTTTCGCAGTAAACAAATCCCTGCATGTTTACGGCATACATAGTGAAATTTTTAGTATTATATAATCTGTTTTAATAGGGCAAAAGGCTTGTTGGACAAAAAGTTAGACAAAGTAGGTTCTAAACATCAAATAACAAGCTTCCCTATGGATGTCAGTTAAGATCCTAGATTGATACATAGATTCTAGAAAACAGGGGTGGTCAAATTTGTGAGAGGAGGCAGAGGAGAATCAAAAATGTCTTCACTGAAGCATTGCAGATTTTGACCAACTAAGAATCTTGCTTTCCATGTTTACTGGGACAAATCCAGCAGTAATACATTTTCTGAGGAGGTAAATACTTGGATGAGAAACAAATGCACTCTAACAAAAGGGTGATGCAAAACAACCTCAACTTTTGCACTCTGCAAGTGCTTCTGGTTGTAAAACCTCAGAGTGGACTGGAAAAGAAAGTAGACACACAGAAAGAAAAGATGCATTTGCATAACAGAATTAAAGTTTGTGTCAGCAGTTTCTCTCCGTTCAAGCAAAAAAGGCTTTTAAAGGTGTTCAGTATTGCTTTGTGGTTTAGTTTTACATACAAGATTACTGATGGTTTTTATTTAAAGAAGTGATGAGTCAAAAACCTAATCTGTTTCTGTCAGTGGACCGAACAGAGTTCAGTCAGTTTAGTTTAGCTTTGCTTTAAAACTTAGAGAAAGATGGAGGTTCCTCCTTTTCCCCTACTTTTGTCTTAAAGTACTTTGTGAGAACTTAATGCCTACTGTTTTCAAAAGAAGCTTTTCTCCTGACAAGTGAAAATGATGGGAAAGGCATTGAGATAGCCGGTCATCAATTAAACGGAAGGCTGCAATGTCAGCGCATTCAATGCCCCTCAGAGGAACCTGCAAGCTAAAGGAAATACAGAAAGAGAAAATAATGTAGCCACATAACTAGTGACCTTATAGTACACGTTTACAGCAGAGCTAGAATGATCTGATGCTTAACTACCATCAACAGAGAAAGTAAAGACTTCTTCCATCTATGCTCCTGTCTCCTGTTTGTAGCTTCTTGGTGTTGAGATGGATATTTGTTTGGTGAGCAAGTTCTGGGAGATAAGATAGCAGAAAGATGTTAACTACTTTTTTTCTGCACATATGGTCTTTGGTCACTGTAACAATACTGTGAAAATACCAATGAGAATGGGAGGCTGAAGGACCAAGTGATTAATTAGGAGAGACTGGATCAAGTTTAGAAGCGTTGTGTAGATTAAGTGCACTTCTTGTTAAGTATACTTAGTCTCTTCACACTTATAAAAATATCACAAAGATTGCCAACCTTAACATAGGTAAGACTCTAATACAAACCAAGAGGCAGATAATGTAGGTAATTTTCCCTATGTATACATGTATTTATGCATACATGCATACTGTATTTTCCTTGTGAGTAACTAAACAACAGTACTACTGTTTTATGGTTTTTTACCCTCAGTTTGTAATAGGTAGCGGAAAACTCTTAGTATGTCTGAAGACTGCATGATATAGAGTCGCTGTTTCCATTTATTTAAAAAATATGATAAAACGAGTATTCAGCATAAAATCTGCCCTGGCTTGGAAAAGTGTAACTCTCATAAAGAAGGCACAAGAAACATATATTCCATTGAGTACCTGTATCGTGAAGCTCTGTACCTCCCTGCACATATATGAGCACAGGGACGACAGTTTCTTCTGCTTCTTCAGATAGTTCTGAGGAGCTCACACAAAGTTCTCAACTTCTATGCTAAGAAGCATGAGAGCACTTGCATATCAGAAGTGGAAGTTCAGAAATATAGTATGATTATATGAAGGGATCTGAAGTGCTGAACTTTTCAAAATTTATTAACTAGAAAACATAAATCTTTACCTTAATTGCCAAGTCCTCTTGAGTACACCAATACGTGGTTAAACAACAAAAAATCAGCAGAGTAGAAATACATCTTAGGAGAGAATAACAGCAGTGAAAATGTTAAAACTTTTCTTCTATGTGTTATGCTATTTCAGTTTTACGAGACAATGATACAAGAAAGACTGAATGAGCCTCTAAACCTCTGTGCTTGAAACCACTGCTTCACTTGCCAGTTTCCCCTTTAAATCCTGAATATTTTTAAACTGTAGGAAGACAAACAGGTTTGTCTGCTAAACTGCAAACGTGGGTAAAGCATGTGTGACATTATTGACATTTCTTTTGCTATAAAGTTTTAAAGGGCTTAGAAAAAAAATGAAGATAACTTGAATATCTCTAAACTAGATTTCATAGGGCATGAAAAAGCAGCTAGCTCCAGAAGAGTGACACAAAGAAAGGAAATTGTAAATTTAAGCTCCTGTACATTCAGGAGTGTTTACTTATATTGTCTTGAACGTTCCCCTCCTCCAGCATTAAACCTAAACTAGGATCTGAATGAAATTTTGTCTTTTTTTGTTTAAAAGGGAGGGATGTAAAAGACAAACACATATAAATCGCAGAGCCTACATGCACAAAAATGGCAGCATTTGGTTATTTCCTTATAGCTTTAACCAAGAGTATACAGAACAATTTTTCCTGTAGATGACAAGAGATCTGTTCTGTGTTTTGCACGGCTTCAGCAGGAGCGGGGAGGGGGGCTGCAGGGTAGGAGACCAAGTTGGAGCCCAGGAGTAGAGTACTGTTTTGTGCCATGGCAGTGTGGACATAGGTTCTGTGTGGAGCAAGAAGATACAAAACCCAAACTTCCAGCTTCCCACGTTTGCAATTCTGCCACAGAGACTTTGTGAGGAATCGTATAGGTGCATCAGCACTGCCTCAGATGAAAGCACCTACCAGCACAGAAAGGCTTCTACCAGGGCTACATGATGAGTCTGTGCTCACATACAATTATACTTAATTTTTGGAATATAACAGAGAGTAAGTGGAAGTTATATTACTGGGAATCTACAATAACAAACATTTTTGAGGATGATATCACAGTCATTTAATAAAACTAGCACAAGAGCTGCATTTTGTGGAGGAATTTTTTGTTTTAGACAGCAGCGTTCTGTCTCATTTCCATTTGAGGTGTAACTCTGTGGACACAATTCTGTGTGAGGATCCTCTGAGCTAGTGCTGAAAGAGGTGAAATGTTTCATGTTAAAACATCCTGAAGAAACTAAAAATTAAGATTTTCCAAGCAATAAAATGATATTTTCACTGAACTGCATCCACTAGAACATTTTTGGAAGTGAAGTTAGGAGCAATGGGCCAAGGTCTCTTCAAATTAAATGGGAGTTAGAGTACTGAAATCAACAAAAAACCCTTGAAGTTATGTGTATGTTGATATTGTTTAGCTCTGTGTCTTTGCAGTTAGCAGCTTTGGCATACTTGAAACTACAGCAGTAGTGGTCTGACATTTAGGAGACAAGTAAAACTCTCCACCTGATATAGCTGCAGTTTATTAAGGTGCTTTTGCTTAAAATAAATATATTCAATAGCTCCAAAGAACAGTCAACCAATAAAGAAGCTGTGCAAAATATTTATTCCAAAATTTTGCATCAAATCAGTCTCACCTGCTGCAGAATGATATAAATCCCAACTGGCCTACAGCTTCAATGGGCTGTGACCGAAGAGTTGATTCTGGTTCAGCATCCGTGTTTGAGGATTATGCTTCTGAGTACTCACCTCATATGTATTTCACTTCCATATACATTTCCTGGAGCTGTTTCCATTAACATCTGTGCTTCTTTCACTTCCCCATAGCACTGCTATACATAATAATATATATACCGTATGTAGTTTTATAACCCACAGCTGAACTCTAACCTAGTTTATGCTGGTTTATATCTGAAGTAATGCTTGTATTGCCTTTGCTAGATAGCTTAATCCTTGGTAAACAAAAACCTGAAATTTTAAGTGTTCAGAGTAGTAACTAACCTTATTAAACAGAGACATATTTAATTTATCATTGAAATTCTGTATATCAGCATCTTTCAAGAGTTCCTCCATCACACACTTATTTTTATTTTTACTTAGTCTGCAATGTGCATTTGGCACAATAAGGTCACTCTGTGCTCTACAGTATTAAGCAAATCTTCATATTCTTCATTGTAATAAATTTTCTTAATTGCACTATACATCAGCCCAAGGGAAGATTCAGCAGCAAGTTATTTTACTTGTATTGAGTCCCTCTTATAAATACCTTGGATATTGCCAGAAATCCTTCAGGATTGTTCCCTTATAAATACTTCAGAGAATGATTCAGCTTCTTCTGAAATCAACAGCAGGTTTTCCATAAAAAAACAAAGTTATTGATTATTGGTTTAAAAACATATTTTACATTAATGGGGAAATGTCCCTACAGCTCACCAAGGACAAACGGTCTGTATGTTGCCTCAGCTCTGCTAAATTGTTCTGGGCAGGGCCAACATGCATGGGCCAGCTGCCACTCGGGCTGCCTGTTCTGCGTTTTGATTTGGGATAAATCATGAGCTGAGCAACCTTAACCAGCAAACAGTTTGGATGTCAGCAACCTTTTTGTAGCTGTAGACATGGTATACCAGCTAGTCCAAAAGAAGAGAAGAGTTGCTAGGCTGCTTTAGCTGTTTATAAAAGTGTGTCCTTAGCAAGTGGGAAGGAAACAACTAATGAATCATACTGTAGTTGGTGTCTGGCAGTCCTAAGATCCCTTTAAAACAAATTTTTCTTGTCTATATTTTAACAAATATAAGTGGGTCACTTGACTCGTTACTGAAGGAGAGTTGTGGTTATATGCTATGAACAGATTCCAAAAGGAAAACGTTCTTTTAACATTTATGTAAAAAGAAAGTTAAAATACAACAGCTTGTCTCTCCAAAAATAATTTGATTTCTTTTTAATGTTCCTGAAGGGTTGCCAAGATTTAAATTGAACTTTTAATTTTCACCTTGGTTTGCAAAATATAGTATTAGCCAATGCAGTCTCATAGAAAGAAAAAAAAATAAGACGTTCATTAATAAAAAATGTTCCAAGCTATGTTTGCTTTGTGCAAATTTGAACTATAGTTCATGAAAATACTCTGTAGTGTTTTTTCTATTCATATATTGTATCACAGTTATGCTAAATTTGAATATATAAAACACAGATAAGGAAATTCTTTTCATTCAATACATAAAATTTTAGTAGTAAGCCTATATTTCCAACAATCCACATTATTTCAGAATTACAGCCCTTGTGCTGAGTAGTACCATCACACAAGGGGGCATCCCTTGCTTAGAAACTCTCAGGACTCACCCCTGCTGTTATGTTAATGATGCTGGGAGATAATAGCATTTCTTTGCTCTCTTCTCTGCTGTGTCCAACCTTGTAGAGTCCCATCACCAGGGCAGGAGCACCACGACACAGCAAATCTCTGGTTTATGTTACTGCTGGGGTAATTAAAAGATGTGACTAACTGAATGTCCCCCACTATGGTTCTTATGGATGTCAAAGAAGTCTTTGTACATTTTCCTCTATCAGTAAAAGCTGTCACTTTGGGTATTGCAAACTTTGGCTATTCTCCTATTTAGGTTTTCATTAGACCCTGGAGTAGTGGTGAGGGGAAAGATAAATGTGAGATTTCTCCCATAGAAAAGCCTGAACAGTCAACATTTGCAATGCATTTGGGAACAATGCATTTCCAGAACTGTAAAGGAGATTGCTTATATATCCTGAGGGATTGCACCTGGAGAATTTAAAAGCGTTTTTAACTCTACTCTGGAATCCAGTGTGGCCACACTATGCAGCTCTAGAGAATGATTTAAATACCTTGTATATAAGATCTCATTCATTGTATTGTTTCTTGGATTTTTAAAACAGCTTCTGTAGAGAAATATGTAAAGCAGCTGTTTACTTTACACTGTTGTTTCTCTGTGTACATCAAGTGTTCTTCGACATCCATCCCACAGTTGTGATCATCTGGACCGGGACAGGCTCATATTGACATGGCCCATAGTTCCCTTACAGTCTCAGTGCCTGAGTTTATGTGAGATATGTGAGGACATGGGTGGAAGTCAAGGAGGTATAACACAGTTGTTCAGCATCCCAGGACAAATCTACAACACGGCTGAGGTGTGCACCAAATACCAGTGTTCGGAAAAACATCCCAGGGCCCATTGTACAGACTTAACACAACTACAAAATACACTACACTGTTACGTAAATCAGTCAAGAGTGGGCAACTACCATCTTTTCTAGTTTTCAGGACATATTGGAGAAAAAGTTCATGCCTTTTTTTTTTTGCCGGAAACTAAAGACATAATTGTACTATGTACCATCACAATCTTCCACTTTAGTGGATTTAAAACTAGCTATTACCTCTCATGAGACAACACTTTTAGTTAATCAAATGAATTTTCCTGTCAAAGAAAACTAAAAGTGAATGAGCACATCGTATAGAAGCAGCTGTGAAGGATGCTTCACAGGATATCTTCTGGTTTGTAGCTGTACCTTCAATGTTTATGTGCACTAAAGCCAAGGCAAAAAGTATTTAGAAAGTTAGAGTGAAAAATTTCTGCCCAGATTAGAAAATTTATTCTTGTGGAAAATATTCATAGGACAAAGTAACATTTTAAAAAAAAAAAGGAAGAAAACACTTCGAACTTTTCAATTTGAACATTGGTTGAAAATTTCTGTAATAAAAAAATGCTGACAAGAGCAGCTAAGAAAGTCATATTGCTGCCTTCCATAGATATGCTAGAAATAACTGTATGAATAAATTTATTTGCTAAATATAATAATGCCATGGAAAAAATATGACAATGTTCTGTGGAATAAGAAAATGGTATTGTTGATGAGTGACAATGATTTTCCTAATTTTTTTTTTTAGTTTGTTATGTTTTTCTCTAAGTCTATTTAAAATGAATATTAAAGCTATTTGAAAACAACACTGTGAGAAGGTTTTCAATGTGAAGGGATGTTATTTCTTGATCTTCTTTTCAGAGAAATTTAAAATATTTGCTCAAACCAAAAAGACAAAACAAAACAAAATACCAAGAGCACACAGAAAAAAAAAAAGGTTAAAGGTTCATTACAAACTGAGATCACACATGGAAAAATAAATCCTGGAAAAGTGATAGCTTTATTTCAGAGTTACATAAAATTTAAATTTAATACTAAAAAAAATCTTTACGTGGAAGTGCTTATACAACCATAGTACAACATTATTGCCATATACATAAAGTAATCTATGGCATCAACATTTGCGTTTAAATTAATAAGTTTGGAAAATATACAACCAAATTAATCTAATGCTGTGTTAGAAACCATACTTTCTGGAATTCCCTGAATACAAGATTCACAGCTGTGAGATAATCAGGTCAGAACAGGGTCAACTTTATGCATATTATTAATCTTAAAAGTAAAGTATCTGAAAGAAAAAATAGAAGCAAAAGTACCAAACCAAGAAGCAACAGAGGAGAAAAAACATCTTTAAAAATTCCAGTCCAAATTAAGACAACAATAAAACTCTTATAGGGCCGGAATTTCTCCTGTATGTTTTACTATTGGCGAATAATTTGAGGACTGAATTTTCAAAAGAACGTTTTGAAACTGAAGCACCAAATTAAGCAACCAGATTATCAAAAGATCTCAGTAGGTAATATAAAGTTGAGATTTTTTGAAAATGTTCAAGTTCTTCTATCACTAATTCTGTGTCAGTTGCTAGCCTTACGCTTAATACACCTGAACTTCTCAGCAGGCTTTCCACCGACCTTGAAGAGCACCTGAACATCTCTGCAACAGTAATCACGACCTATATTTGATTATGTCAAACATTAAATATGTTTCATTTGTCATTAAAATATAGTGCACTAGATACTGAAAATATTTTTTCTCACTGTTGCCTTTGGCAAAGTATTTAGTGTGAAATGCTAAGTTATAATATTTCCATTTAATTGGATGGATTTAATGGACAGATGCTAGTCATTCTTAGGCTTTCTTTTTTCTGATTCAGGTGCTACCAGGACAGTGGAAGACAACGAGCTCTTACCTCCTAAGAAAAACCTTCAGATTTTGACTGAACCATTGCAGTTGTGTAATGGTAAACTCAGTAGTGCTAAAATATAGTCATTGTCGTCTAAATCAGTGGACAGCATCTAGTGCTGTTAACTTCCAAACTTCATTAGCTATACACAAACTGCCTACACAAACAGTGCCTGGCCTGTGTTAACTCCTGAGCATGTCTGGGAGTTTTGGAGGCATCACTGATTTGCCTGAGCCTAAACAGTGTCTGACTCTGTTATAAGAATTATACAGTGTGGACAACTATGTTTCATTGCTGGACCCATTCACTATTTACCAGTACGGACATAACCAATATGTCCCAATATACCTGTGCTCACAGGACAATAGTCTCTTAATAGCCCTGAACTGAAACAGGACAGCCTAGGTTATATGATTTTTACCTGCTTTTCCTTTTCCAGTCTCACTGGTCTTGCAGTTGTACTCCCCAGCCTTATATTTGTCTGTCTTGTAACCTTCACATGTCCTGGACAGGCAGCAGTTTTTCTTTGAAAATTTATTTCTCTGCTTCTTTGTTTTTCCTGGCATTTTTATGAAGGTTGGTCACAACTATTTCCTTATCTTATTGCAGCATTTTCCTCTCATTAACCTTATTCATTAACCTCTGAAGGGCCTCCCTTTCCTTCTGAATAACAGTGCAGCTAACAGGCTGCAGATGGTAATTGAGATGCTCTAGGTCATTCCTAATATTTTGGCAGCTAACGCATACTCTCTTTCCAAATCTAGTGAGTCCTTTCTAATAAAAGATTATAAAAACAGAGGAGTAGACAATAAATGTCATTGCTTTTCTTAAATATTATTCTCAGTATATCCAAACCAATGTGATTTAGGGGTCAGCATCCTCAGTCAGTTACTCCCTCTCCCTAAGTACTGTGAACCACTGAGACAAATCACTTGATGCAAATTTCAGATCAATAGCAGCATATGCTGCATCATTAAAACTGATCAACAGATTTAATTTTTAAACAAAATTTATCAAAATTAACCTGTTTTCCACTTACCCTCAAAATTAACTTCTTCCCTTTTGTAGCTAAGAACACCTGAACTTAATTTTGTCCTAGATATAGATGTTAATAAGAGCCTTAAGTGTTTGTTCTAAAAAGAAAGAATCTTGTATTTTTAATGCTTTCTCTGCAATTTTTTTTTTAAGAAACAGAAAATTACAAACTATTGATGTTAATAAATGTTTGCACCATTTAGGGAACACTTTGGGCTTTATACTCTGTGCTTACACCACTTTTTAGCAAAGCACATCACATGTCTGTTTGATTGGGCAAGGCTTATGAGGTTTACGTATAGTTCTAATTATGCATTGAGTAAAGGACAATGGGCTCAGTGTGTTTCTGGACTGAACTAATACATAAGGTTTTATGTAAGAAAAGAGAACCTACATATTTTGATAAAATTTTATACACTTACTACATTGTGTGTGTGTGTGTGTGTGTGTGTGTGTGTGTGTGTGTGTATGTGTACAGAACCTAAATATTTTCTATATACACACAAGATGTTTTATAAATGTGTAAATATATATACATATATTCATATATATAGTGTAAACATACTTCTCTGCACACACATACATAACTCAACATATATGAAGTTTATATGTAAAGAGATGTGCAGATACATAAACTTCCAGGCACACATATTAATTTTGCTGTTGCTTGTGCTGATTCATTTTTATACTTGATTTAGTTCCAGTGTTCACACACATCAGAGAACGATAACTGGACATAACTGACACATTTAACTGTCCAGCCATCTATCTCCCTCCCCCAATTCTCTGTAGTGACTATGGTCATTAATCAGTTCACTCCTCATACTGCAGTTAACAAGCAGGGAATAAGAAAATGGAACAGCCCAGTAGGCTGTTATAACCATAAAATAAAAATCCTGCAAACCCCTTATATGGTAGACAGAATCTTTTGTCAATAGTTCTCTTGAATCCACAATGATTACTCAAAGCAGATAACTTTTGGGGTGTGGAGGATGAGGTCAGAGGGGAGCGACTAAAAGTCAGTAGGAGGGGCAACACCCACTAGTGACCCTGTTCAGCCTGAATCCACTTGTTCTTTGGGTGAAGTCAAGTCTTTGTCTCCAGAATAAAAGAGATTTTGTCACTCACTGTGTCATAATCCAGTCTCTTGTCTGCCGCTGCACACTGCAGACGTGTGTCTTTTCCAGCGCAGCAGATCACAGAGCAATATTTTTTTTTCCAAAATTGAGCACTGACTTTTAAATTCCCCATAATCACACATTTTGGTGAGATGGATTATAAAAAATTTTTATCTTAACACAGTGTGAGAAAGGACTCCCTTACAAGCCAATTTTCAAATTGTTAATATTTTTAACTTAAAAATAACAAAACAAATGTGTTCTTGTTTCTGGAAAGGTGGCTTTTCTCATTTTATTACAAATGGAATTTTTTCAGACTTTAGAGCTTAACAGTAGATTTCTTCTGGACATTGTTGCAGAGCTCCTTTAAAAATGGAAAAGACATTTAAAAACCTACAGAAAATTAATTGAGAAAACTCCTTATTGATAAGTATGTACAATCCTTATGCCAAAAGTTTAGACATTATTTAACACACTTCAGGAGAAATAAGTTTATCTATTAAGAAAAAAACCCTCATAAAATTTCTGAATTTTCCCCCATTTCTAATGTGTAAACCTGAAATACTCTGACTGTGGCAAGAGCTTTTTTTCTTTGTTATTTGGTTTGTTTTATCACTTGGAACAAATTCTCCATCTCATAATGCAACACATATTTCTCAAGATTGCTATTTCAATGGCAATAATCATTTTTTCTTCTAATAAATTAGAAAAAGAAAATGAAACATTCATCATTGAATAGTCACATTAAACTGTGCTTTGTTTCTTTTCAAACTTTTGTTTTTTTTCTGGTGTCCTGCACAGATTTCAGCATTCTCTTTTTACCCTGTAGACTTTTATGGTATATAATATTTAATTTTCTTTTCATTAAGAAAGATCCAGTGTCTCTTGCTGATTTCATTTTACCGCTAAATTGAATTTAACATTTCACTTTCTAAAACATCACTCTTATTTGTTATTATTAAAACAAGAATATTTGTCATGCTCAAGCCATTTACAATATTTATATATACATGAACAGAACACATCTAATTAGACAGAAGTAGTACTGAATCTTAAAGAGGTTTGAAAAACATACCCTAATATTTTGTACATGCAGAATTTCTGTTAATATTGGTCCCTCTTGATACACTAGTATAAACATATAATTATAGTTGTATGTTGTATTATTTATAAAATTGTCTTTTGTTCAAGAAATAATACATTTTTTATACAGTTGGACACTTCATAAAACAAAATGCGCAATATGTCTAGAGAAATCTGTGAAAACAAAATCAAACAAAACAAAACAGAACAGGAAATTTCCTGAACTAAAAATTGGTCAAGCATCTATTTTTACAGTGAAAAGGGAAAATGTTTAGTTGATTTTCTTGAAATTGGATGAAGAAAGTATGATCCTGCTTACACTGACAGCTGTGGCGCTAGCCTCCTCTGTCCCTAACAGCAGCATGACTTGAAGAGTTAGAAAGTCTGAGATTGACCTTGCATGAATTTGGTACAAAATCTCTTTGCCAAAAAGGAGGACTTGGTGTTCCAAAGGTGATCCTTTAGTTATGAGAGAGATGGAGGCAAAATAGAGTCACTTCTGCAGCTGTCAAAATCAGACAGTTTGGGTCTACACGGCAGCTCCTTGAATCTTCAAAATCTTCCCTGAATGCAACCAAAGATCAAGACCCCAGCAGTATTGCCTTGAAATACAATCACTGTAAAGTGTATTTGGAATAGCTCATTTCTTTGACCAAATCTTAGCCAACTAATTTTTCTGATACAATAACTCCACAAGCCATAATATAATTCCACATTCCATAGTTCTAGTCCAAAATATTTTTGTCATTATTTGTATTATCATATCTTGTGATGTCATTTGGAGGGAAAAAGTGAGAATGTGCCTTTTTTAGATACAGATTAGTCAAAATATTAAGGTAGAATTTGTCTTGCTTTCCATAATAATCCAAATGCTTAATTTACATTGTCTGTTTAAGCTTTCTCTGCAAACATAGAAAGATTTGGGCCTGAGAGGTGGATGCTTTGATAGGTGGGATGACTTCTCCTGAAGAAGTTCTTCATTCTCTTTCTTAACTGGGAAGTTAAGTTATGACTAATTTAACTCATTTTCAGCTACGGTCATGTCTCATTGATTTCATCTACAGGGAAAGAGAATTTGTAACTGAAAGGATCAGCAAACATAAATGACAAATCACATCTTCTTGTCCTTAAAGCAATTAACACAGTATCCCAGCCAGGTTTAAGGGTGTTTAAGTATTTTTTTAGGAAGGCATTCACAGAGCATAGTGTTCAGTTAGGAAAAAAGAAAAAGTACTTACAGTGTACCCTGAATGCTATGATTGTTGTTATTGCTACCAATGAAATAAAAGAGTAACAAATGCACACACAATTAGAAGAATTCTCCTTAAAAATAATTTTACAAAGAGGATATACAAATAAAACAAGATCCTTTATAAAAATACTGGGATTCTGAGTGCATGTGAAGATGAAAAACTTACACCTAGGGAGTAAACGCTACATTTGCAAAAGTTGGTTACCAGATTCGATGCTACTGGTCTTCTTTGGATAATACATTATAGACATATTTTGTTTGTTGCATAGGAATGCAACACAGAAAATCAAGGAGTTTCATCCTGACATTTTTAGTATTTGCTGTGTAAACTTCAGTTTGACCATTTTATATAAAACTTATTTCTCAGTCTATGCAAGAGTATTCAGTTATGCATCTGTATTACTGACGCATTTTGAAGCTCCATGGCATAGTGCCATAAAACATAGAGATCCTTAGCTGAATGAATGTATAAACATGCAATTATTTCTTTATTATTAATAATCTTTTGTTGGCAAATTCTCTATTAGTGCTGCAGTCTCAAACATAACATTTAACAGCTGTTTAAGCATCAGTTATCTGCTTGGCACCGGGGGCTGCTTTCCATTTCAGTAGCACTTTGCAAACTTTACGACTCCCTTCTGTCATTTCCTGAAACAAAATTCTTGCTGACACAGACCACTTTTTCATGTACTTAAACGTACTGTAGATTTTCGGGGTATTTACATTGTCTCAAATCTTCAACTTTATGACCCGTTCCCTATGAGCTTTCTTCTCAGGTTTGTTTGCTTTGTTTCCATAGTATGTTTTCAGAAATTGGCAAATCTTGTAAAATATGCCTCATGAGTCTCAATTTTAACAGAATAGTAATAGCAGGTTGGAGGAAAAAATTACCTGAATTGCATATATTCCATACACTGTCTGAGAAATCACCCCTCCTGAAGAGTAGTAATGACACACTGAAGAAGTTTCCAGGAGGATGCTTGGGCACCTTTCCTCCTCGTGACATCTTAGGGGAGCTGCAAGGTGTCTTTTTAAACAATCATTAAACGACAGAAACAAATTCAGCCCTGAAATAAATACTGAATTCAACTAAATCTGGAAATTAATTTGGCAGTTTTGGGACTCCCCCTGCTCTGGGATTGTTAGCCGGGAACAGGCTGAACCTTGGTCATCAGGTAGTGAGCAGTTTCACTGTGTATCACTTATTTGCATGTTCATGCATTTGTATATATTACTATCATTATTTTTATTGTATATATTACTATTACTATTTTTATTGTTACCATTATTATTTTAAATTTTATTGTAGTTTAGTTATTAAATTTTTCTTAATCCATTATTCTGGTTTCTTTTAACCCCTTTAGTACTCTCCCGCATCCCTGACTGAGCGACTGTGCTGCGTTTTACTGATAGCTGAGAGGGTTCAAACTACAACACATAAAAGGCCATGAAGTTGAATGCATGGTTGTGGGCATATTTGCAGTGCTTACATGAGAAAACATCTACTGTGCAAATAACATCACTGCCCTCAGCAGCAAATCCATCTTACTAGGAGCATTACCACTTCTGACTGTTATTGTTAGTCACACAGTAAAATGCGTGCTATTTGACTTTCACATGTGCATGACACTACTTCAAAATATCCTCTGACAACTACCTGACAATTAAAGGGTCATCTAAGGGGAATGCAGCAAACAGAAAAAAATATCTAATGAATAATCTGATAGTTGCCATATTTAAATTTATTCACTGAACAAGAAAGACTGTATTTGTTACAGAATCACAAAATCACAGAATATTAGAGATTGGAAGGGACCTCGAAAGATCATCTAGTCCAATCCCCCTGCCAGAGCAGGAACACCTAGATCAGATCACACAGGAACGCATCCAGGCAGGCTTTGAATGTCTCCAGAGAAGGAGACTCCACAACCTCTCTGGGCAGCCTGTTCCAGTGCTCTGTCACCCTCACCATAAAGAAGTCTTTTCTCATATTCAAATGGAACCTCCTATGTTCCAGCTTGAACCCATTGCCCCTTGTCCTGTCACTGGATGTCACAGAGAAGAGCCTGGCTCCATCCTCCTGACACTCACCCTTCACATATTTATAAACATTGATTAGGTCACCCCTCAGTCTCCTCTTTTCCAGGCTAAAGCTCCCTCAGCCTTTCCTCATAAGGGAGATGCTCCATTAGTTTTTTTCTTTTGTCCTAGTTAATTTTTCTTCTCTCCTGGTGTCAGTTCAGATGAGTTTTCATGTATTTATACTCTTAGGTAAAAAGTAAAATAAGAAAAAATAAGGTGGACAGTAGTTGGTCATAAATGCATGTACTTTTGAATACAAATTGAGTCAGATTCCTAGCTGTAAATTCTATTTTGTTGCTAAATTAATTTATGATTCAAAGTAGAGAACTGATAACACCAGAAACTGTTTTGTCTTGACTCCAAAAGAAGTTGAGAGTGCTCAGGGCCTCACTGGATTTTTGTTCTAAGCAGAGCTGAAGTACAACAGAAAATGTTACTTAAAACAATAAGATTTATAATCTAATGAACTAGATGGTTTGATCAAGACATCGCTCAAAAGCAAAGTGGAATGACAGACAGTGTGTAGTGACAACTCATAGACAATGGAAAGTGAGTGAAAGCAAACAAAATATTTTCTGTTTTTTCAACACTGTAGTGGCTGAATGGAGGAATCTGAGTGAATGCACACTCTGCAGTGAGAATGCGTACTGCGGTAAAACTGAGGCTCAGGCAGTCCTCTGTGTTGGGATGTGATGCCTTAGGCAAGCTCCAGGCAACGATTCTATCCTCATATAATTATTCAGGTAAAAAAGAAAGTTCTAAGCAAGGCATGAACAGTCAGAAATAAGATTAGCAAAGGAAATAAATATGTATGCAGTAATTTCCAGGAGTGCAAAAGGTTGCAACTAAGACAATTTACAAAAGGTGGGGGAGTGGTGCGGTATGCGCAGAATGAGAGAAATACAATTTTCTGTTCCCTTTCAAGTCAGTAATTAAGCAAAACTGAGAAAAAAATGGTTAATTAAAAGAAAGCATTAAGATTCCGCATTTGTCTTAATGCAGATAATCAGTAATGTTTTCAGCACTAAGTGCCAGAATGAAGAAAACTGACTACAGAGCAGAATAGATATCCAAGAACTATAAGCTATTCATATAGTATTCTCTTACCCTTCAGACAAGTTTGAAAATTATTTTTAAACTGATTCTTTACATTGCATCCAGGTTACAAATGTTTGCCTTTAATGCAGAGCATTGTCACCTATGCACTGGTGTATTTTTTATAAACCACATTGCTATTGTGTTAGACAGTACATAATACAGAGAACCTGCTGTTTCTGATCCAGAGAATAAGGAACTGGAATTCAGACAATACTTAGTAGAATAGCTACAGTTAGAACATTTGTTCAATGTATTTCGCTTTGGACAACCTTGCAATGAGAGGTTTACTTTTTGAATTCTAACCCACGATTCACATAACCATTAAAAAGAGAATGCCTGATTCATTACCCTAATTTTACCTTCTTTGGTCTTGAATAACCTCAGTGAGGGTTAGAAGGCCAAGTTATACATTACTGGAGAAGTAACTTCTTGAGAATAACCTCTGGTCACTTCCTTGTACAGTAATTTAGCTGCAGTCCATACTTCGAAGTTTCAAAAGAGTCTGCATGAAATTATCCAGTATACACATATGAGTGAGTTTCATATCTTTAAATACTCAGATTTACAGTGCTCAAACTCCATTGCACCATTGTTCTGAAGTTTTATTCTGAACCTCGTTGGTTTATATGTTGAAGTTCAGCATCATTTCTCTTAAGATTTTTCTGAATATCGTTGGTTTATATAGTGAGGCTCAGAAAAGAACCACTGTGATACGACATTAGAACTTGTAGAAGAAACTAGAAAAGCTCACTTTATAGGCATAGCTCTGTGCTTGTTTTGATTGCAAGTAGTAGAACTGATAAGAAAAGAGTATTGTCCAGTTATTGGCTTTTAATTAGCTTATTTTTTTAAATCAAAATGTAGAGTGGTTTTCTACATAAATAAAGTTTATTATGGTAAATCTTAAAAATTATCTCTCAAGGTGTTTCTTAGCACTAAATATGAAAGCCTGCATTTCCAGAAACAGTGAGTACAACTTATATTCACAGTTCAGAATTTCACTGAAGTGACTGATCTTGAGAAAACCATATGACAACACAAGGTACTTTTCTCTGCAGTCTGGGAGACTATTTGGAGAAAAACAAATTAATTAGAAGTATCTTAAATAAAGTTTCAACTGTGCTTTTCCTCTCTGTTTATCAAGAATACCATATTTCCGCTTTTCAAGGATGGAGTTTCTAATTATTTTATTGTTTGAAGGAAATTTTTTTTTCAAGTTACAGTGTCTTTTTCATATTGAAGTGCAAAATTATATGGTATGACTAATCTATTTCTGTATGTTATACAGGAATGTAGGAATGACTGACCTGTGTCTGACCAAGGGCCAGGTATGTCAGCTTTTGGAAGAAGTATCAAATGAACTTTTTCTTAATGTACATCTTGGCCTCTAGCAACTCAGGCTGCAAGATCTGTTCCACTCATGATGAAGAAGCAACACTAAATTGGAAAACTGCTGCTTCCTCATTGCATTCGGTTCATCAATTTGCTATTTCTTTTTTTTTTCTTTCCCCTGAAATGAACTCAGTAAAGCAGTCAGATTATGAAAAGGTTTCGGTGGTGCTCAAGTTAGTTATATTTTATTTCTATCTTATTTTCTTCCTGAAGAAAAAAACCCTCATCTTCCCAAGACTGAATGGATTCAGAACATTATTCTTTCATCAGTGCAGTACCTTGGTGAGCTGGTCATCACAACAATACCTCAACCTATTAATACACAATATATTAATTGATACGCATTGCATGACTGATTTCCTCTTTTCTAGTGGCCAAAAATTATCAGTGGATATATAAAAAATGAGGGTCTTCTTCCCTCCTCCCCCCCTATTATACACAGCATCGCTTTTTTGTTCCATCCAAATTTAAGAGGCATGAAAACTTGGTTATAAGTGGGGTTTGAAACCATCATTTTCTACTAAAAAGACTACTTTAGTCTTTGACTGCATTTTTAAACATAATTTTTAAGGAGATTTATAAAATTTAAGAAATCATTACAGAATCATTTTTTTCTTATTACCTATCTCTAAAACTGGTTTTACTTTACTACATTTACTACAAATGCAAATGACCTAAACCTCCAGTGCATGTTTTTTTGCTAGGCATATTGCTTCTTACATTAGTACTCAGCTTTGATATTGAAACATCTTATCATTTTTGTAAATAAGGTATATAACAATTGTATCAATTTATATAAGACTTATTTTGAAACAATATTGTGAAATGATTGCCAGAAAATAACTTACCTGACTATGTGAGAACTAAGCAGATGTTTTCAGTAGTAAAAGAAACTTAACAAAAGTAAATAAAATCCTCCCAAAAACTTTTTTAGTCCTTAGTATTTTTCTTAAATTTTCAGGTTTTATGACTTTTGGACATTTATACAAAATAAGTATTCTCAATAAAAAGGAAAAATCCAACAATCCAAAACAGCTTTTCAGATATTTTTAATCCTTAGAAAACTGGGATTATTTTTCCTTGCAAAAGGAAGAGAAAGCAAACTGGTTGTAGAGTGTATTTTTATGACTGACTAAACACCTCTGGATTCCTTCTTACTCCTGAGCAGAACATATTCATAGTTTTTAAGACATAACTTTTTATAAGAGTATTTTATAACATGTTGCTTGAGCTGTAGTGCACTCTTTAACAAAAGACATTTTGTAGAAATGTAAAGAATTCTCAGTTTTGATACAATAAATGTGTTCTGTATTCCTTTTTGAGCCAATGCTCTTCAGATTTACGATGACATTTATAAGGCCTTCTACTTGCTTTGAAAATCATGCTTTCAATATTTTATTCAAAGCCAAGTTTACAGTAACTAACACTTAGGCACATCCTTCAAAAAAAATGTAAAGAGTAATGATATTAAATTTAAATGTAAAAATTTGCTGAGTTTCAGTATCCGAGTAAACCTTATATAATTTGTAGTCAGCAAAAGGTAGGTCTCTTAGAACTCTTCTCAGAGTAAATACTTTGTGTATTTATAGCTACCCCCTCCAAGTATATATCATCACTTTAAGCTCAACAAAAATAATCCCTGGTGTCACCTGGAGTTCATAAACAAGAGGTGCAGAAACAAAGTGAGCAAAGAGATTTTTCATGAGCATATTGATTCAGGTTTGTACTGTGTTTTTTTCCTTGTGCCAAAAAAGTCTTCTATTCGACTTCATTTTAAATTGTTGTCTCACCTCCTAGCCTGGGGTTATAACGCTGGAGGACATGATGCCCTGCAGCCTCATTCTCTTTTTTGTCTTTGGTTGTTGGAACTGATGTATCCCACTGTAGTAGTCTAAAGGGCCAACATAAGATCAGGAAGGCCTTTCGCCTTCTGGCAACTGAGGAAGAGTCTGGTTGCAATAGGGTAACACTGTAGGAATAACATTCTTACATTCTGATAAGTGACTGAACCACCCGTTTCTGCACCTTATCGCACAGTGGCTGTGACCTGTAAAGAAGGTTGCATGTTTCATTTTCTGTGAGAAGTCAAAATGATTTCTTCCATCTGAAGATAAATTAGTTGCTCAAGTGGAAGAAGTGATTCACAGACTGTAAGAACAAGACAAATTCTATTTATAGTCTGAGAGTACAAAGACTCTTGCATAATCAGTACAAACCCCTCAGACACAGTAGAGGATTGGCTACCAAGGTACAAGACAGACAAAACTGCAGAAAGGGCTGCAGAGCACGTTTTTATAGAGATTAGATTAGATTAGATTAGATTAGATTAGATTAGATTAGATTACTGCAAGAGCTGTTATTCCTGTGGCAAAAACACTATGCGGTGATCCACAGCTTTCAAGCTTTTTAGCTCTATGCTTGAGCATGCCTGAATGTTTTTAGTCCCTATGTGAGGTAGATTTGATGGCTCCCAAAAAGCTTCTTCATTTTACCTAGTTGTAGTTTTAACCATGGCTAGCAGCAAAACACCACACTGCCACTTGCTCACCCTCCCCCCTCCTGGGAATGGGGGAGAGAATTAAAGGGGTAAAGGGAAAAGAGACTAGTGGGTTGAGATAAGAACAATTTAATAAGTAACCTACAAGGGGCAATGGGCTCAAGCTGGAACATAGGAGGTTCCACTTGAATATGAGAAAAAACTTCTTTACAGTAAGGGTGACAGAGCACTGGAACAGGCTGCCCAGAGAGGTTGTGGAGTCTCCTTCTCTGGAGACATTCAAAGCCCACCTGGATGCGTTCCTGTGCGATCTGATCTAGGTGTTCCTGCTCCGGCAGGGGGATTGGACTAGATGATCTTTCAAGGTCCCTTCCAATCCCTAACATTCTGTGATTCTGTGATTCTGTGAATAAAACTGAAAATAATTATAATAATAGTAATATACAAAAAATATAAATACACAAATAAGTGATACACAGTGAAACTACTCACCACCCAATGACCAAGGCTCAGCCCAGGTAACAATCCTAGAGCAGGGAGAGTCCCAAATTGAAATTGTGGAAAAGAGATAAGAGCCCAAACATCTGAGAGCTGACCAAGAGGGCAAGACAACCCTGAAAGAGGGGTGGCTCAGAGAAAGAGGAATGACCTGGAGCGAGAACTTCTAGACAGATCCTCGTCTATACACCATGCATGATATGGAAAACACTGTTAACCAATTTGGGTCTCAATCCTAAACCTAAGGTCAAATCAAAGGCTAGTGATTGGGGCTGTGCTCCTTCCCAGCTTATCCTGAACCTACAAGCACTGGCACAGCAGAGAGTCTGAAAAGACCTTGAATGTCCTGGCAGCAACCATAGACATCAGTATGTTATCAGCTGCCTTCTCAGCACAAATCCAAAACATAGCCTGCTACTAGCTACTATGAAGAAAGCTAACTCTGTCCCAGCAAAAGCCAGGACACTAGTACACTTGTGCCAACCACATTCCACTGTTTTCTCTCCTGACAGGTCAGTTCTTCTTGCTTACCTATTTATTGTTTTCTTGTAGTGTTTGTTTACAATATGATCATGAATAAACCCACGTTATCAGTACTAATAGCCTACCACCACTGTTGTCAGAAGGTAAGTGACTTTTCTTCCTGCATCTCTGTATCCTTTTCTTAGCACTGACACAAAGATTTGTACAGTCAGAAGTTAAAATTCGTACAAATACCTGCCATTAAAATCTAGAGACCTGGATTTTTAAAGTCAGTGAGCACCTGAATATGCAGTTGCACATGTAGGCATTTTTAAAAATGCTGTTAGATTCCTGTTTTCATATCTCTGAAATTAAATGCATTTCACAATCTAGCTCTTAGTCCATAACATTTAAAAATTTAAGCTCTAAATTTTGGCTCTTCAGTTCATTCTGTCTAGAGCCTAGCAGACCAATTTATATGGTAACAGGAGTGTTTGACAATATCCATCAGTGTACTGTATGTAAAATTAATGCCCAGAGAGTATTATGTTTTGTTTTATTTTAATTTATTTTATTTTATTATTTTATTTTATTTTATTTTATTTTATTTTATTTTATTTTATTTTATTTTATTTTATTTTATTTTATTTTATTATTTTATTTATTTTCTAAACATTTTCAACTGTCTTTATAGCTATAGCAGTTTTGTTAAACATTTTTTAAATCACCCATTCACGGCACATTACATTGAACTGGAGCCTGTCAAGTGTTGGAGTCCATCCCAATAAATCTTATGTCACATTACACTGAACTGTGCCATCTAGGGACTAGAGTGTAATGTGAATGTCAAATTGTCATCTATGGTTACATTTCCTAAGGGAAGCAGAGGAAGCCCCATTATTAGAATAAATTAAAACAAGACTGGGCAAACTACTAGAAAATTATACTGTGGGGAACAACCTCACTTTGGCAGGAAGGAAGAAATAATAGGGTTTTTTCTTCTGTCTTCAACTTCTGTTAACCTACAAGGCATGACGTGATAGGTTTTATTTTGTTTATGTTACACATTGCTTAATAGACATTTACTATCCAGCATTTTTTTGCTTCGTATGTAGTGTCATGCAGAGATATCACCCATTTACACAATTTATTATTATAAACAGATCACTTTTTGTTGTTCTAAAGGGGATTACGATCAAATAGTAAAATTGAGTTGTTAATGTTTGTCTTATTTCTCCTATTGCTGTCCTGTTTTCTTAGCTATTGAGGCTTAAGTATAGAATCTAGCAAATAAAAACAGAGAAGAGTAAGACAGAAAAATCTCAGGTATTTTAAAAATTTGTGGACATCTTCTGCAATAATCTGTTACTGAAATTCAAATAAAACCCAGATATGATAATGCAAACGTTGGAAAAATTAATGCATAATACAAATAAAAAATTTGTACTGTTATTCCTTGGTGGATATGGAATTGGCTGGATGGTCACACTCAAAGGGTTGTGGTCAACAGCTCGATGTCTAAGTGGAGACCAGTGACGAGTGGTGTTCTGCACAGGTCAGTATTAGGACCAGTGGTGTTTAACATTTTTGTTGGTGGCATGGGACAGTGGGATGGAGTGCACCTTCAGCAAGTTTGTCGATAGCACCAAGCTGTGTACTGCAGTCAACACACAGGAGGGAAGGGATGCCATCCAGAGGGACCTTGACAGGCTTGAGAGGTGGGCCAATGCAAACCTCATGAAGTTCAACAGGGCCGTGTGCAAGGTCCTGAACGTGGGGCAGGGCAATTCCAAGCACAAACACAGGCTGAGCAGCGAATGGCTTGAGAGCAGTTCTGAGGAGAAGAATTTGGGGGTGTTGGTTGTTAGTCACAGCCAGCAACAACTTTTGTGTTGATTTAGTGTAATTTGACTGCCTTGATATAGTGCTGACAGAATTTAAGAAGAATGCATAGAAGGATGTCTAAATTTTATTTGAACTGAGTTGTAGGGTTGACTGAGGAAATATTGAGGAGCTATGGTTGACACAGAAAAAAATAAAAACTGATACAGGGAGATAGATAGTATAAATAATTCGATAGGTATATACAGATTAACTCCTAAAGCTAGAAATAGGTGCTGCTTTTGCAGGCAGGATTAATTACGGCCTCCAAAGGGCCCCTTCTTCTTTGATTCTATTGCAGTGAGTGCATGAAAAACTAATGAAGAAAATTTTCTCTTCTCCTGCTGTGCTGTTGTCATGAAGATGCTAAGTGAACAGAGACAGTTTTGTTAACTATAGAGAACTGTGAAGTAAGGAATCGTGCTGCAGACACAGGTTATGAGTGCAGCATAAGGGAAGTGCTGAAAGTCTGTTGACCTTTGCAATTTCCAGAAATAATATTTTGGGGACAGTTGCAATGAGTAAACCCATACCTTGTATTGATTGATTCAACCAAGGCTCAAAGACAGAATTCACACTCTAGTCTCAGGGGTACAAAACCTACAATCTCCCAATAGGAATGCAGCTACATTACATGAAAAAAATAATAGTTCTTTAACTGCCTCTGTTCCTGTAGAGTGTGTGAGAGCATAGAAGAACACAAACTCTTCCTTCATCCTTTCCATTCACAATGTGATGATTTTTCCACAAATTCTCCAATTATTTATTCTGTGTCATCATCTATGACTACCAGACATTATCCTGCTGCTGCTTACTTAATCAAAGAGAAATATTTCTCCTCCTGTCAGTAACTACTTTGGTACCTAATGAAAAGATTAATATGTCTGATTATATTTTCCTGTTACACAATGTTTTCTTCAGATGAGTAACTGAGTCCTCAGAAGCATGATGCAGTTAGATTAACACAAGCTTTCATTTGGAAGTGTGGGAAAGTTTAGAATGATTTTGCATTATCCCATCAGCTTCTGCCAATGAAGACTGATTATGATTTTTATTTAGATACACTGATGGCATGCTTAATTACTGAGAGTGTCTGTACAAGAATATTTCAAGATTGTAGCCAAGGTTGTAATTCAGAGAAAAATAAAGACAGAAAGAAAACAAAACAGACAACAATAAAAATACAGCATCAGTGGAGAAAAGGACATATTACTTTCTTCAGTCTGAATTAAAAGGAAATAGCAGATAGGGAACAAATTCAAAAACATAACCTGCCCGGAGATTCTACGGCAACTGATTAAGCTTTGTAGGGAGTGAGATACGTTATTTACCCATAAAACAGAATTTCTGTCTAGAGTGAGTAAGCAAGTTCTGTACTGAAAAAAAAACAAAAACAGTCAAGGCCAACTGGCTTTTTTAACTTAGCAGGTAAAAAATTAGAGTTAAAATTATTTCAGCTCTTGCCACATCTGTTTGCAGATTTAGCATGTCCATGTTTCTACAGGGAAAAGAATACTTTCCACAAGAAGTGAACTGGCATAACGTTAAGCAGATCCAAGAGTTGGTCCATGTTAGGTGACAATAGTACTCTTCACACAAAAGATCAGGTTTGATTTTTATTGTCAAGTCAAAAAGCAAAAAAAAGTAAATTAGTATACCTTAAAGGTGCATAAGGGTGGTTTATCAGAAAAGTAAATCCTGGTATTCATTTGCAATGACTAATTGCTCAGTATTTAAGCCAGTGAATTTAATGGAATTTCATTCAAACTTAATGGAATGTTATCATTTGCTGACATTCATATCAAATGCCTCTGCTCTTACCAAAAGCCTCCCTTCTCATCAAAGCTTATCTGGCTCATTTCTTTGTTTGATGTCAAGATCCAAATTTATCAAGTTATTGAAAGCAATCAATTTATCTGAATTTATTTGTAACTCCTGCTAAATGTACTGTTCCTCATGACCTGTTAGTTATGAAAGACCTGTCATGACAAGTTTTCACAGAATGCAGTAATAAGAAAGTAAAATTTGTCAAATACCATACGCAAATTCTGTTTGAAAGTAAGTAGTTTAAGCTTCTTAAATAGATTTTTTTGGTTTTTGTTTTCCCTAGAAAATAACAAACCTAGTTTTGTGTGCCTATTCACATCGTCACAGCGCACTAAATCTGCTTTACGTCAGCTTTCTGAAAAAAGAAATAACCTTTAGATGTGAAAGAATGCATAATAGCGTTCCAGATAGGAAAGGATTTAAACGTATGGCTTACTTTCAGCACAGGACTCATCCTGCTAGTTTCAACCTCTCTCAGACTCCCAGAAAATGTTAATGCTGTGTCAATAGTAAAGAGGTGATTGTTTTTGTTCCTCATCTCTTGAAATAATCTGAACTATTTCACCAAAGATACATCTACCTGCTAACAACTTTTAGATATTAGTAGTGTTTGTTATTAGTAGTGACTATAGTTATGCTTTCCATTCCAAGATAAGGAATTCATTCACTACTTCCCCTCGGCAGGCAGGTGTTCAGCTGTCTCCAGGAAAGCAGGGCTCCACTGCACGTAATGGTTACTTGGGCAGACAAATGCCATCTCTCCAAACATCTCCCCTTCTTCCACCTCCCACCAGCTTTATATGCTGAGGACGACATCATATAGTGTGGGATATCCCTTTGGTCATCTGGGATCAGCTGTCCTAGCTGTATCCCCTCCCAATTTGTTGTGCACCCCCAGCCTACTCCCTGGTGGGATGGGGTGAGGAGCAGAAAAAGCCTTGGCTCTTTGTAAGCACTGCTCAGCAATAGCTAAAACATCAGTGTGTTGTCAACAGTCTTTTCATCACAAATCTAAAACACAGCACTGTATGAACTACTATGAAGAAAGCTAGCTCTATCCCAGCAAAAAGCAGTTCACTATGTAACATGACAGAGAGTAAAGCCATCTGCAACTGAACAGGTTGCAGTAGCAGTGTTAAAAGCGTCCTTTTTAGCCCAGTCAGAAGAAAATGTTTATTGAAATGTTTTAACAATTTACACATTGCATAGCTAAGAAAGTTTTAATTGGATTCACTGCATTGTAAGGAATGGAGAGGAATTTTAATAAGTTCTAAGAAAAAAAATGATAATTCAAAATTTTGCTGATAGATTGAAATGTATATTTTGCTGCAAAGTCAGGCCAACAGCCTGAAATACAGATACAGACTCTCGGCCCTCAAAAAAAATTGACTGATTGCAAAACCCCAAAATGTAGTTTGTTGGCAACAGGATGTAAAAATAAATCCCTGACACTTAAATAGATATTGAACCTACCATTACTATTTTTAAAGGAAGTGGTACAATGTGAGAAACTTCTCTATTTTCCTATCATTCAGCTAAGTTTCATGTTCAACTTCTTCAGAGATTAAAATATTAAAATTCGTTTAATGAGTGTACAGTCCTTTTATACCATTAAGTGCTACCATTGTTCTTTTGCTTTCCACTGTACTTCTCAAGACTTGTTAGGCATAGTGCTCTGCTCAAAAGCAGGAGGTATGAAGAACCAGCAGAGAGCAGAATATAACCAACACAAGGGTCTGTGCACGGTGAGGTTTCACTGGATACCCTTTGAAATAAGTAAATAAGTTTAAAAAACTAATTAGGAAGATTGTGTTTATTTCTGCGTCAAATTATGTTTTGTTGTCTAAAATATTTGGAGCTTGTCAGGTACTATTGTACTTTTATTTGCTTTGTACTCCCTTTGTTAATGGTTTTACAGATAGCATTGCACAACATAGCCTTCTGAGGAATCCCCTTATTTTATGTCTTATTATTCCCTACTCCCAAATGCTGCTTCTTATTGCAACGTGTGTACAAATGTGACATTAATTTAAAATGATGAAGACCTACATTCTTATTTGCTATAAAACAAAACAGCTTCTCTCTTTGTTGCAAGGAGAGGGGAGTGTTTTTTTCTTTTTGAAAGATTCCCTCCTTCTGCCACCCTCAATGACAGATCTGTAGAATTGTGTAATTTAGAAGGGTAAAACATCTACCAAAGTGACACTGAGCATTATTTTTGTTATGTCTATTAGAGTGTAATGTCACTGTCATACCGGAACAATGGAATGATTTCTCATATGTGGAAGAGAGATTAATACAGTTTGAGTATATGTCTAAAAGAACAGCCAGCCCTCATTTATTTTCTGGAAGGTGTTTGCTTGAATTTTGGACACAGACAGAAAAACTAGGAAAATACAATAATTTCTGTATATTCTATCTATAACAAACAACTGTGTCCACCAGTGTTATATTGAATATAATGATAAAACCTTAATTCTGCAGATTTATCATCTTGAGTCTTGTCCTTTTTTTTTTTTTTTGTAGAAATGGTCATCTCACAATCTTTAGTGCATTTTAAATTTCTTTGTGAGTTATAACACACGACTACTGCTTTTATTTTACATGTCAGTAAATTTTAGGAAATCAAGTCTTTAAATGTATCTAGACAGCTGCAGATGCAAAGAGAGACACACTGAGAATGTCCAGAAGCACTTTAATTCAATGTATTTAACCTTAGCAATAAAAAAGTAAGCGTGAATGGCATTCACCTGGCTAATCTTAACAGCACAATGTAGATGTCTAATTCTGAACTAGTTATCTCTTATACAGTCAAAACAGAAAAATGGGCATCTGCAGATGGTAACTCATTTGGGCGACGTTCAATTTGTATTTTTGAGAAACTGTCTTTTGGTGATTCTTATTCTTCTTCATTAACAATGAAAGTAGCCCACAGCACTAGATCAGATTTGGAGACAGTGGACACCTAAGCATTGGCCTGGATGTTCTAAATAATAATTTCTTTCCCTCTTCAATGAGAGAGACAAGTTTCTACAGATGACAACTAGTCCCAGATAACTGGTTCAGGAGGAGCCTCTGTCTCTCTTTGGTCTCTGTATAGCGAGGCTGGATAATTCGCTTAAGATAAATGATAAATTTTTAACTGCTAAAATTAGGGTATATTAATTCTATATAAAGCTTCTTATCTCTAAAGTGTTTGGAGAGTTGCGGCTTAATTATACTGATACGGAAACAGCAGAGCTCACACTTCTGCACTGTCAAAATTTATATAGTAGGATTTGTTCCTTTGAAATTCTTTTCTACTACTAATAAAGGAGAAAATATCACATGGGCTTCACCCTTTCTACCTGTCAAGGTTCCACTCTACTGCTTGCTGAAAAAAAACCTAAAGAAAACCAGGATTTTCCAGCTGATATTCTGGAAATGAAACTCTTAAGTTCATAATGAAGTCTTTAAATAAATAGTTCAATTAAAGAAAGGAAAAGAAAAGAAACAAAGAAGCCATCTCTCAGGGACGTCAATGAGAGTCTCTGGTCTTTCTTTGAAGATAAAGCTACTTGGCCTGCTCATAAATAATGTATGGCTTCTGCAGTGAAAACTAAAAAAGGTACCAGTTTCTTCAGGAACACAGTACAATAGTCAGTGTGATTTTGTGTGTTAGATAATTTTTTCAGCCTTGAAAATTGAAATGTTTCTCCTTATTTGTAGGTAAAAAACATGTACATGTGTATCTCATTCGGCTTTTAGAACAGTGCCTCTAAGGAGTGACATCTCTCCTGAAGTGACAGGATTTAGTTTTACATGTGACTATTGAAGATGTGGCTGTGCTGGAATTCACCTTTGCACCAAAACATGCACAAACCTTAAGAACAGACAACTAGACTTTCAGTACAGCACCTTTTTTCTCTTCAGATCTTTTCAAAGGCTCCAATTAAAGACTTGTATTCAGGGACCCTACAGGACAAGTTTGAACCAACTGCTGAATTTGTTTCCTGCTTTTCTCCTGTCACTTTTTACTTCCTATTTGTAAATGAGCTCTTTAAAGCAAAGACAAAAGTAATTTTTCTATTTAGGTGACGCATCACTTTTTCTTCTTCTGTGAATTTGTCTGATCTCTTTTTGTGTAATGCCTAGTAGTCTCTAATCTAACCTCTTTTTTTTTTTTAAATTCTAAACTTGACAGTTTCATGTGAAATCACCTAGGTTTTATATCATGAGAAGTGAATAATCATCTCTATTCACCTTCTCTGCAGCACTCATAATTTTAAAGCCTTTTATAGAATCTCAGTTTTGTCTTTTCAAGGTTATAGAATCACAGTCTATTTACTCATTCATCATACTGAAGTTATTTCATTACTTTGATCATTCTTGTTGCCTTTTTTTGTCTTTCTGATTCTACTGTACTTTTTAGGTAGAAGGTCCAGATAGATTCTAAAAATATGCAAAAGACAGGCAGGCAATAGATTCATACAAAAATATATGGTTCCTTTTTTCCTTCCTGGTCAGCAGTGACATTCAGTTTGCCTTTTTAGCCATTGTGTAATACTACCATAATGTTTTGACACATTATAGGCAAAAACATCACTTTTGCCTATGAATCAAACAAAAAAACACTATGTTGTTTTCTATATATTATAGACTGACAGCTGTGTGGAAAGGATTAAACTGGACCACAATGTATATACATTTATTTGATACATTTAATATCCCTGCCCCAAAACGCTTTTGTAGTTACTTAAAAAAGTAGACTTTGCTGGGGCATCGTTGATCTCACCTTCTTGGACTTAGACTTTATGATAAAAAGAATCCTGCCCAGGCTATGTCCATTTCTCCCTACATGAGGAGCACAGTGAGTCTGGGCAGCCAGCTCTGAAGTAGACATCTGCTGTAGTTAGACACACCCGATGACTAGTCTCATTGAAAAGTCCAGCACCAGAAATGTACTTTTGATTTTTTTGTTTTGGTGTTGTTTTTTCCCCTGAAGTTTCTGGTTTGTTTCTTTTGGGCCTCAAACTCTCACTTTAAGGAATTTCTGCAAATCTAGACCAGTTTTGATTTCTGTCATTGAGAATTCAGAAAACTTTGTATTATTTTTTGTTGGGAAAGTAACATAATATATTGTTTATCCATATTTTTTGAGAAAAAAAGCAGAAAAGTGATAGAATATGGGCAGCAACACAAGAAAAAATATTTAAAATTTCCTACGTCGTTTATAACACATTAGGGTCACATGAAGTAGGAGAATAAGTATTTAAAAAAATAAATCTCAAAGGCTAAAAAAAATTACATGCTAAGCAGTTTTTTCAAATGATACAGCTCATTTTCTTTCCACTATAAGGGTTACATCCTGTAAACATTCTTGATGGAAATCAGTTCTGTCTGTCCCTAAATATAATGCAGCTTGCAGTTTATAAAGCTCATTAGTAATACGCAGGACAAAGGAAAGTGTTAACCTTGTCTGTAAAACTCTATTCAGGCAGAATCACATAAAGATGAAGAGAAAATTGGCTGTGTCAAATATTTTAATTAAAATGTATTGGGTACCCTATCTCTCTTGAACATAAATACATTTGGCAATTTTGATTAAATATTTGCTGTGTGAAAATGTCAGCTTTCAGTTTCCTTTATTTTTCATGTGTGCCACCTCTGGAGGTCAGACAAGAGAATTTAGCACTTGAGTGAAATCATCACTGCTGCACTGTCAGCTGGAAGGATGTGACAAAGTGCAGTGGCATATACAAATCCTTTGATTGCCAGGGATGATTAGATGCCCTGGTTAGTCAGAAGAGTGTTTATTGTTTCTTTTGTAGCAGCTGTAAAAGAGTCAGTCGTGAGATTATATGTGCTCAGTAGAAAAAGGTACAATAAAGGTGAAGTACCTAGTCCAGAAACATTGCAGATGAAATCTAGGGCACTAACTTCTTTGGTCTGCTTTTTCAGTGCTTGAAACCATAAGCAGAGCTTGGAATATCAAAGGGATGATGAAACTGCAAAGTATGTAACAATTTTCCAGAAGTTTGTTTTATCAAATGCCACTCAAAGGAGATCAGACTTCATGGATTAATGATAAAGCTTTGTTTCAAGTTTATCTACTTGTATAGGATTTATCTCTTCATAGCTTAGCCACTTCACGTGAGGTGTCTAACCTACACCAGTGTTCTAGGCTCCTTTCACAGTGAATAGCTTACTCCCCGAAGAGCCTGTGCCTTTCTATTGTTCCACTCGAGTTGTACAAGACACCCTACCACATTTCCAAGACCCTAGTGAGGCTACAGTTCTGCAGTTTCATATGGATTTCTGACTCTTCCCATTTGTCACCCATTCTGCTTTCTTTCACATGTAGGCACTTGGCACGTGCCTCCAGTCATGCTGCTTTCTCATGGGAAGTGTGGGAGAATACTCCATCACACTGTATTCCACTGTCCTCCACGCCTCTGTCCTCCACTTTTGGCTTTGAACTCCATCCTTCAATGCTTTTAAATTGTAGTCATCCTCATTAGATTGTTAAATCTGTTGGTGAAGATGCTGCTACCCTATTTTTGTCAAATGGGTCCTGTTTCTCCCCAGCAATCCTTATTCTCCAAAGAGGTATTTGTGATAACAAAAGTCCATAACTTGTCTTCAACATTCAGCCACACAACATCATTATGACCTACATATCTGCTCCTACCCGACTTTTCCCTTTTGCTAGAAGGCCCAGGGAATACACAAGGTGGGCTTCTATGCTCTTCCTCTTGGCCTCTGGAACCCTGTGGTCACTCCTAGCACACTCAGGGTCTGTCTAGACAGTATAGTTGGAGCCCACATGGATGAGAAACAAGGAGTAATAGTTGGTGGCCTGGATGCCTCTTGGAAGTCTCTCCACAACACAGCAGATCTTGGCCTCTGGTAGGTAAACCTGGCAAGTTAGCTTTGCAAACAAGTGCCTTAGCTGGTGGAATAAGGAAGGCTCTCATCACAACCACCTATTACCTTCTCCTGATGGCACTGTTTCTAGCCCACAAACCCAACCCAGATCACCTAGATGTCTTCTGGGCAGAGTTTGTTCATCTTCTCTAGTTACCATGGTCCTCTACCTTGTCAGTGGCACCTGCAAGTGGAGAAATAACCTTCCTGCTGCTGGAAGTCGATAGCTTCCAGCTTCCACTGTCATGGGAGTCTCCGTAATGCCCTCCAGCCACTCAAGCACATCATCTGGCTGTTCCTCACTCCATGCAACATGAGCTTGCACAGCTCCCCCCTACCATCAGTCTCTACAAATAAACTGCAGATCCCTCAGTTATCCTCCTTGATGCTACACAGGCTGCTCATTTCTTCTCTTGGCCTCACGGCTCCACAATTTGTGTGTGTGCTCCACAGATAATACCACTAAGACAGCAACCTCCACCCTGAGGAACTCTGCCAAGGCCAAGGTCTCTGACTGACCAGGACAGTCCATTCTACTGGCACTCGGGATCACCCTGCAGCATTGCCACCGTCACTATTCTGCAGTCCCATAAAGCCCTGAGCAGCAGCTCAAGGCCTCCCGGGTGCTCCTTTCCACACCAACTGCCAAATTCTTGTTTACCCATTCTGGTCAACAGTTAAACATGATATTATTAAATAGGTGTTAGTTAAACAGCAAAATGACACAAGCCTTCTCTGAATCATGGTCAAGCTCCCAGTTTAGATTCTCAAAAGATTTTGCTTTCTTGGGTGAAACTTATTTTTAAAAGTGTTTGTACCTTTGGAATAAAGGCCATGCCTAGCTGTACTGGTACCTTGGAATTTTCTGATTCTTTGTCTACAAGGTATACATTATCTTATGGTTGACTGAGAGTTTCAAAATGTGTGATGCTCATCTCAAACTGCAAAGAATAGAAGGCACACTCTTGCCACCTCGCCTCCTCAAATGTGAAATTAATGTCTAATATATGACAAATGACAGCACAAACAGTATCTGTATTAAAATGCATGGGTATTATTACTTCAAATGTTAAAATAATACACTTTCTTGTATGTGTTTCTCTCTCTGATGAAAGAATTGCAAATGTCAATCATATTTCTAAGTGTATAAACAGAAACTAGTACCTAAGACAGACAGAAAGGATTCAGTACAACTGTTTTATAGTTTTACTTAGAATTACAAAAGTGGGTTGTTTTTTTTCAAAAAATTACAAGCTGGTTCTATGTTGTGGGACTGGGTGGTACCATCTGCCTCCTGCACATGGTTGTTATTATTTCACACTCATGGGCATTTTACAGCAACAGCTCTTCAATTAGATGATGATTAGTGAGTTGTCCAGTTTTTAAAGAACTAGTTTTGTGGAAAGCAATGCACCAATTGCATATCTGTCCAGATGTTTTGTGCAGATGGTATACTGTTTTCTAGGAGGTATAAATAAGAAGCCTCAGTGTGAGGGCATGCGTATGCATGACTTGGAGAATGGGATCCTTTACCCTTCCATAACTAGTTCTGAAAATTATTTTGAACTTTTACTTCTCAGGCAGCTTTAGTTCCTGCAAAAACTATTATGATGAGGATGCTCAGAATTCTCGATGGCCTGAGACTATCTTTCTAAAATTTAACATTATACATTAATTATGTCCTTGACTGTGATGAAAACGTCCTGTTTTCATGAACATTAGGTAATATTAAAATAAAAAATGAAAAAAAATGAAGCCAGGAATCTGAAGAATAAAAGAAATCTGTCAAAATATCACTCATCCTTATGAGAGTTGAGCTTCTGTCTATTTCGTATCATTTGTTTTTGTGTTGGTATTGGACCACAGTCTGGGCCCTAATAGATCTCCTCCGTATATATTCATTCATTAGTTAGAACATACACACTTTAAACAAGTATGGAATGCTAATGTAATTCCATGACTACTCATTATATCTCTTTTGAAATGCATCAGCAAAGGCCACAGTTCATATGAATGGCAGGTACGTTATAAAATGTACTGTTATCTCTATTCTTATTTATAACTACGGGACACAGTTAAATTAAGTTTCGCCCAAACTGGAGAACTAAGATTCTGCAGTGTAATTAAATCCCAGTCCTGGTAACTGGAGGCCTTGTAAATATTGTCGCAATGTAGAAATTGGCTGGTGACCAGAGAAGCAAACAAAACATCGCTGAGAATCAGGACAATAGATCTGATTGATTGAACATATAAGACTAAATCAAAGAATGATTTTAAATAAAAGACACTGAGGTTCAAATAGCTATATTTAAAGTTCTAACATTGAGAGGAAATATTTATGTTGCTCTCTCATATACTGATATCATATGACAATTCGCTACGTGAGAAAAGTAAAAACCTTGAAATCTATGTTGCATATTAAGGAAGAACTGGGAAAACCTGAGATTAGCTTAACCAAAAATAGCAACTTTGATTGGTCTGCTGTAAATGGAAGACTAAATGAAAATCAAATGCAACTATTTCAGGCTGCATCATGTTAAATGCTCAAAAAGGATTACAATACCCCAAAACCACCCTTCTACCTAACACATAACCTTTGAGCTGTGAAAGATCTATAGTGCATCTCTTACCTAAGTGCCCAGAGACACATTTCTGCACATGTTCAAATCACAGAGATGTTGGGAGAAAAGAGAAATTCAAAATTTCACTTGCACCTCAATGCTGTGGGCATTTGTTCCTGTCTTGAGAGTAGAAGCCAACGAGATAAACATTTTTGGAGCAACCTGCTGGACTGGCATCAGAACAAAGCACAGCTGAGAGCAATGCTAATGTATTTATGAATATATAAAGCCCTTAGTTGAATAGAAGTATGTGCAAATCAGCTTGAACTCTGCCTTCGTATCTCAGTAAGATCCCCTGTTAATGTACATGAGCTGCTGGTGCTGGGAGAGGACAGACACTTGGTGTGCTAAAAAGGATGACAATCTGGCACCTCTTTTTTCATGGTAGGCTGCTTGAACTCAGTTTGGGTTTAGGCAATGTGCATTAGGTACTTTTCCTGCATGATGTTGCTTCAATGACAAAACCACTAACGCACATCAATGGGATTGATGAATGGAGGTACAATGAGTACTGGGGCCTCTCCACACGCAGGCAATTGAGCATTGTCCAGAGCAGAGCATGCAGCCAAGTCTTCCTGTCATAATTCACAGAATCACAGAATTGGAAGGGATCTTGAAAGATCATCTAGTCCAATCCCCCTGCCGGAGCAGGAACACCTAGATCAGATCACACAGGAACGCATCCAGGCAGGCTTTGAATGTCTCCAGAGAAGGAGACTCCACAACCTCTCTGGGCAGCCTGTTCCAGTGCTCTGTCACCCCTCATTCTTATGACATTAAAAGACAAATACAGTGCAACTCCTTTTTTTGGAAAGACAGAAGACTGAGTTTAATTGAAATTCTGAGAACAATGTACATTTCAGTCAATGTAGCTTTTTCCACTTGGATCTTTTATTTTGTAACATCTTAGATCTTAAACATTGTAGAAGTTCAAAGATGTTTCACTACAATTTAAGTACAAAGGGAGAGATAATCTGTTAATTTTGCTAATTTCTTTGAAAGAGATCTCTCTCAGGAGACATTATCTGCACCAATATAAAAGAAAAAAAATACAACAGCGATGAGAAGCGCTTTTTCCCTTTCCTTATTTTTTTTTTTAATCAGATATACAAGTCTTAAAATAGTTAAGGTATAAATTCCAGGTTTGGGGGTTTTTTTTGTTTGTTTTAAAAAAATAAGTTTTGAAAAGTGGATAAGAATTTTCTGCTTGAGAAAATAGTTGTTTCAGTGAAGCATTTTGAACCACCTTAACTTTTTTCACTTTCCCACTTAATGACAGCTTCTTCCTAATGCAGTTAGCCTTACAGTAATCTCTTTGTGTCATCCCTTACGGTTGACTTGGACAAGCTAGGTGCTGTTAGTGTCTGAGTCATAAAAGCACTTGTCATATAAAGCCAGAATTATACATCTTAAGTTTGTATTCAGAGAGTTAAAACACCAGCTGCTCACTGCTGGAGGCAATATATAGTTTATTTCTCTTTCAATCATGATTCTCAGCACTTCTAAGGAAGGCAGCCTGAGGAATGATGGCCATTAATACAAATTTGTAGTCAGAGAAAAGATTAACACAGAAAATTTCCATGCTTGTGCCAGCAAACATTGACAAAACCCTGTGATTTAAAATACCTCCCTGACAGTTTTGATTATAATTAAATCACAGTCATATGGGAGGCAAATAACTGAATGTCATTTGAGCTGTCTGAGTAGCAAAGAGAAGTTTTAGAAGCAAAGAAAGAAGGAACTTGCTTCTTATTGTCACTTCTCTTTCTTGCTCTCTGTTCTTTGCTTTAGTAACTGATCCAGCAGTGTAACCCATATTTTATTGCTAATATTTTCCTGATGTGAAAAGTAAAGAGATTCTGACTGTTTATGAAAGGATTTGTATTTTCTTTGTAGTCCAGAATTATAGTCGATTATATCTTCTGGGAAGATACGCAGAGCTTCATAGAAAACAGGACCTGCTTACCAGACTGGAATACCTTGTGCACTGCTTGCTTGATGCAAAACATTAGCAGTTTCTTGAAGACAATCTCTCTGTTACAGATGTATACAACAACAAGGATATGGTCTGACTGCCTTTGTTTATAAAGTGTCATTATTGATTCTGTTCTGAGAGGATTTAAAGTAACAGTGAAGAAGACAGCTGTGTTGATGACTATAAAGATTAAAAGGAAAGAATCAATATCTGTTTTCAAAACATAGAAGTGCCTATATAATCTGTTATTTTTATTTTCTAAATTACCTTTTATCATGCTATACATGAACCAAATGCGAGCCTCAGGTGAGTTACTCTGCCTCCAGTGATCTTTTTCCAGTAATTTGAAATGCACAGGTTAACTCTAAATTATGTTTACCAATGGCTTAAATAGCTCCTTAAACTAGATTGTAGCTTAAAATAGTCTAATCTTAATTTTTGCAAACATTTAACAAATAAAGCTAGATCTCTGGCCTTGCCAATAACATAGAAAGTCACTCACATATATATGTTGGATATATACTTAAACCACATGATGCGTGTTACTTCTCTCATAAATATTTGAGATGATGAATTTTTGAACTCTAATGTCCTACCAATGTGTTTTCTTAAACCTCACACATCTGTAGTTCTACTCGGTAATTTATAGGAAAAAAAATTAATGCAATAATACTGAAATAAACATGAAAGGTAGTCTGAAGCTTAAAATACATAAATAACATAATTTTATCTTAAAATTATATAAATTAAACACATTGATAGAATAACCCAAAGGAAATTTTAAAAAGGGTAGAAAAGAAAAATGGAAATCTGTAACTAGAGAAAAGTAATGAAAGCAAAGCAGAAGATTGTGATAAGCAGTTTTTGTTGTAACATAGCTGTCCAAGCAATCTGCCTTGAGTATGCAGATTATTGGCCTCCCCAAAGTCAGGACAGTAGGTTTCTGAACACTCTCTCAATGATTGATTAATTTTTAAAGTCTTTATTACTTAAAGGAAAATAAAAAGGACCTCTGAAAAATTATTACAAAATATGAGAAACCGATATTACGGAAGAGAATTACAAGCAGATTAAATAATAATCTAGTCTGTTTAAGAGCCCTCTGGAGAGAAAGGGAAACCTGGACCAGATGAGAGTAGTCCCTGCAATGGTGAAGACAAAATTTAATTTTACTGCCCTGAAGGTGAGCCACAAGGTAGTTCTCATCACTGTCCAGGGAAAAACTTGGGTTTGTGCCAATGACAAAATGGGTTCCAGGTAAAATAAAGGGGAGGCAAGCAACAAAAGGTAAGAAGGGACTGAGACCTTCTCAGAGGATGGGAATGCCTCAAGGACAGATATAGTTGTGGATTCATTCAAATGGATCAAAGAGGCAGCTAGAGCTGCGGCAGGGAAATAAGTGTGAAAGCTTTCTGAAGAGCACGAACACAAAAATAATCAAATGAGATGTTTAGGGGAAGAATTAGACAGAACAGTGCAACTTGCTTAGTGGTAAGTAGTTCACAGATGGAATATTTAGACTCAATTTTAAGATGGGGCATGTCCCAGGAAGAGAAATTTCGTTTAAGAGGGGAAGGTAATCTTGAGGGTTACCGTTACTGAGGTAACACATATTGCAGCATGCATTGTCACAGTTTTTTGCCCATTTAATCTTGTTATGAAAAAAGTCAAAATTAGAGTATGACAAATATAAAAAGATGTTGTATAAGACTGTAAACACACAGAAAACTTTAAACATTAATAAGAATCTATTGATCAATTTTTGTTGCATCTATTTTACTGGTAGGAATAAACCAGAAATATTTCTGTTGGCTTGCAATTTTGAAGTTTCGCATTCTCATGATTCTCTCTAATAATGTTAAGGCTGAACTCAAATCATGTGGCACAAATCAAGAAAAAACATGCTTTTTTGACTTGTATATGCTTAGAAATTAGCATAATGTAAAAAATACTGTTGGAACGAAAACTTTTTACCTGCTGTGAACATATGTTACCTGGAGCAATTTACTCTCTTTTGTTTAGAACATGCTCTCGCCTGTGCTACTGTTGTTCTTTCCAGACGTTATTCACAATTGACCTATCTAGTTTTTGTTTACAAGTTGTTTATTCTCTGTGCACCAGAACTGTATCAACTTCAGAGAAGGTGAGGTTAGTACTAAAGGATTCTTAAGCATAAAAGAAAAAAAATATTTTATGATTCCTTAACATTTTGGAAGAAAGGTGTAGTTTGATAACTGATCATAGACTTAGTAGTAGATCATCAGGTGATGAAAATAACTCTCTCAAAATTAACTTTATGTAACTCAGGTTTCAAAAAGACAACTCTAATGACAACTTTTTTTCTGACAATGTTCACTGAATACAAGAAAAGAGTTAAATCTTCCTTGATCTCCCCAGTTGATTTCTTGTGCTATATACAAAATGAAAGCATGGGACTGTGGAGGACATTAGCTCAGAATATAATAGTGGATAAGAGGTTCTTTACCTTTTCACCCAAGGCAATATATTTAGAGTAGCACTGAGAGCAAGGAGTGCGTCTTGTATGAAGAATGGCTTCCTATACCTATAAAAGATTTCATAAACAGCATGGGTGAAGGCTCTGGACCTCACATTCCCCAGTGCAACCAGGTTACTGTGGATGGATGACAGACAAGGTCCTCTTGTTCCTAGCACAAAACAATCAAAAAAAGTAATTTCTGGGTTATTTTGATCTATTCTCTGTTCCTGAAGATATTAACTTTGAAATCAATCTGATGCAGGTTGGAAGGAGAGTAGAATTTGTACCCCAACTGTGGCTGCATCTGCATGATCTATGGAAAGGACTAATTTATGTCAAGTGTTTTGCTGGAGATACCCTCTTTTTGAGAAGTCTGCAAAAACTGGCAAGTCCAGACTGTGCCTACATTTTTAAATTCTTGTGACATACAAGACTGAGGCTTCATTTTGCTGGAGAATTTCTACTGTACCTCTTGAAGTGAATTAAACACATATTTGTGCTTAAATATGAAGAAAGCATACAACGAACAATGCATTGCACAGAGTCCTACTGTCATAAGTGGTTGAACAAGGACTCTACACACATCTCACAAACTGATTCTTCATACACACTTGCACCAGCACCAGTCCTGTGACTGTCAGCATGGGGTGCCTCAGCCCAGCCTTGGATCCATTCCCCAGCCCAGCTCTGCTGCCCAAAGATTGCCCCTGCCCACTCCCATTCCAGGATGGCTACAAGAGGTTGTTTCTTATCTCATCACCAAGAGAAACTTTACTCCCTTACAGGGAGTCATTCTGTCTCTGATATTCCCGTTTCCAGACAATTTAACCCCTTCTGCAGTTGGGCTTTATTGCCTTCCACGACAGATCATTCCTTGATCACATATTACCACTGTTGAGAAGTTACAATTTGAATTTTCCCTTCAGTTTCTTAGGCTTGTTTTGGCAGCTTATGGTTGCCAAGAGGAATATGATGATGGATAACAGAAAGATATGGCAGTGCTGAGAGACGCTGATGGAGCCCCAGAGGGAACAGGATTAAGCGGAAGCTGGAAGAAGTGTGCAGTGAATGAATGAATAAGCCAGGACTTTCAGAGAAGTCAATTGCTATTAAGGATGTGGGCTGTGAGAGTTGTTTGCAAGAGGCTTTTAGGCTGCTCCTCTTGATTCTGTTTAGAGGATAGCACTCCCCCCAACCTGTCACCCTCCTCAGATACTACTGTGCATTGCCACTTATTCTTTTCCTTTCATCTCCTTTGTTTCTTTTCTAGTTTTCATTTTTTGTCTGTCAGAAAAGTTATACTTTTATATATTGAAGACTTCCTGTATTTTACTGATTTAGTGTACTGGTTTTGGCTGGGATAAAGTTAATTTTCTTCATAGTAGCTTGTATAGTGCTACTTTTGGACTTGTGACCAAAACTGTGTTGATAATACAGGGAAGTTTTAATTCTTGCTGAGCAGTGCTTACATAACATAAAGGTCTTTTATGTTTCACACACCAATCCCACCAGCAAGTAGGCTGGAGGAGCACAAGAAGCTTCGAAGGGGCACAGCCAGGGCAACTGATCCCAGCTGACCAAAGGGATATTCCATACCATATGACATTGTGCTCAGCAACAAAAACTAGTGGAAAAAGGAGGAAGAGGGGACATTTGGAGTTATGACATTTGTTTTCACAAGTAGCCGTTACATGTGATGGAGCCCAGCTTTCCTGTATATGGCTGAGCACCTGTCTACTGATGGGAAGTAGCCAATGAATCTCTTATCTTGCTTTGATCATGTGTAGCTTTTTCTTCACCTGTTAAAACTCTGTCTCAACCCATAAGTTTTCTCCTTTTTTGTGCTTCTGATTCTCTCCCCCATCCCCCTGTGGGAGGGGGTGAGTGAGCAGCTGTGTGGGGCTCAGCTGACTATAAAATGTTAAAATGCAACACTTAGTAAAATGTGTAGAGACCTGAGAAAAATGGCAAACTAAAAAATAGCTGCTTTGCACAGGATCTTTCAGGGTCACAAAACAAGAATTTAAAGTGGTTTCTTGGTGCTTTCCACTAGGCACTTGGTCTTTGGTTTGGAGGTCAAATATAGATAGCAAAGCATTCATAAGAGCCAATTATTTTAAAAAATGTATTTATAGTATTAAAAAAAGATAATAACATTTTTGAACATTAAAAAGGTTGTGACTATCCTGCCTGCACTTCACCTTCTCACAGCAGTGCTTTGTAAATCCCCTGTCCCTTGAGTTCTACAGAAAAACCTATAAGTGGAACATCCATCTCTCATATTCCTTTCTTACTACAGCACAGGTAAATCCTCTTTTCTTGTCTTCCAATCCTGACCAGCATTTCTCTCAAGTATACAGGCAAGTCTAAGTGGACTGAGCTTTCTAACAGACATTTTAGGAACAAAGTTTGGTCAGAAGTGAGAAGATAGGGTCAGATTTATTTCTGTTTCCCAAAAGACTTGTCACTTAGTGCGGGCAGATCACCCTCTCTCTAGTTTCAACTGCTTTTATTCACTATGTGATCTCCGTATAGCAATCACTTCTATATACTACAAACTTGAAAATGCAGGGAATGATGGTAAAATGATTTCAGGTTGCAGATTAAAACATACATATTTCTTATAAATACTGAGATATAGTGGCATAAACATACTGAGTGTATTTTCCTGTCTGGCCTGAAAAATGCTATATCAAGTGACTCTTCCAGATTCATGTATCAGGTTAATTACTTTTAAGACTGCCACTTTCTGGGCTTTACTTCCCTACAGTTTCCCATGCAAATCAGGAACATTAGAACCGAACTCTAAAATTCTTAAGTTGTCCTGACTTTTTTGATGTTCAAAATATTATGCTGGAGCTTGATGTCTGTTTATGGACTCTTGGTTGATTAACAACGTCCAGCACAATCTCAAGTTTGAAATAGTTGGTACTGGTTTATTTTTGTAGAAAACAAGGGTACCCCATGCTTAAAGTGCAAGTTGCATCTTGAGTATCAGAGAATCACAGAATGTTAGAGATTGGAAGGGACCTCAAAAGATCATCTAGTCCAATCCCCCTGCTGGAGCAGTATGGATGCTTATTGCCTGTCCCTTCAGCTTTCTTTTCTGTTGCTGCAATAAAAATGGAGGTTAAATAAAACAGGGTCCTTCCTTGTGTGATCTTTAAGATAAGGAGAGACATAGAAGCAAATGTGATTTGTATAGGTTTTCAGTTCAAAGTGCATGTCACTGTTTGTCAGACATAACTGAGTGTCACATACAGAATTCTGGAGGGGTTTTTTGATCTCAGAGTGCTTTAGTAGGTACACTGCAAATGTATAAAGATAGCTTACAAGGCAAAACATAATGTTCTCAGCAGTGGTTCAAAACCATTTTCTGTATCAAATTATGCGTCCCATAGCATATTTAAAAGGATGTGATATGATGTATAAAAATGCAAACTTGTGAAGTTACTTAATGCCTGGACTAAAAGAAGCCCATGATTATAGGGATTATCTGTGATATATTTCACAGCTCACAAGCTTTGTTTATGAAATACATGATTTTCAGTTATATTCTTGTGCACTACTGCAAATATACAGTTTGAGGACTCATTACTTTTGCTAGCTGACAGTATTTGACTATGTCAATATTATTACACTGTCTTAGTTTCTGAAACAGAATGGTTTTGATCAAACTGACTGTTGTGAATGATCTCTAGACGGGACTAATGCCCAAACTGTGCATAAGAATTTTGGGAAGTGTTGGCCATTCTAACGATATGAGAATGCAGTTTTCCGGTGCCTGGGCTATTGCCCTAGTACTTTTTGTTTTATTAGCACAATCATAAGCTTTGAGTTTCCCTGACTGTCTTTTTTTGCTCCTGTTTCATGTCTTAAAAATTCTATACCATCAGTAAGCTGTATGTGACACAATGCACCAAAAGAGATAAACTTTATAGGCTCTCGTTAAGCTGCTCTAGCGCAGAGCAGAATCACCATGGTTTCACTGTTGGTAAAGCCTTATACTAAAGAGTACATTTTGAGCCTTGAGTGCAATGTACAGGTCTACATTCTCTAATCTTCTGAACCAGAAAATCATGCAAATAGTTGTACATTTCCTGTTTGTGGACAAGTTTAAGACAAGTTGGTATGGTTTTCAAAGAAAACTGAATGGGTTTTAAAAGTATTTGCATATGCTTTCATTTTGACTGTAAGAGGGAAAGGATTTAATTTTTGTTTTAGTTTTGTACATGCACATTCCATTTTTGTCATCTTTTTCAGGTAACTCTGTTTTTCATTTTCCTTAAAAAAAAAAGTCTATCATTCAGGGATATCCTTTTGCATGTTTGTGATAGAATAAGGTGAAAAACCTAACAAAGTGAATCTTCTTCAATTCAAAAGAACTGAATTTATGATAATACTATATTTTACTATAAATATAGATATTTATAATCCAAAGTATGTTTAGATAACTTTCTTGCTTGAAGCAGAGTCTAATTTATATGGGAAAAGGGTATTGTAACCTTTTTGTAACTTATTTGTACCTTTTACTAGACCCAGCAACAAAGCTCAAGACAGAGATCAAACTTTTGTTCCTACATGCTTTTCTTTATGTTTCTCTGGAGAGTTTTTAGTATCTCCATCTTCTAAACTGTTCATAACTTGACTTGTCAGGGCTTTGAGCAAGGTGTTCCTGACTTCAAGAGGTCCCTTCCTACCTAAAAACCGTAACAATTCAATACGACTAAAGTTTTTCCTTTTTGTATTTGTCTCCTTCTACATCCAGTGGGCATGGAGGTTGCCAGTGTATCATTCATAGCCACCTATATTTTTTCATCGGTTGGCAAGCCAAATTTCTCAAGCATCCTTACTCTTTACCCTTCAATTTAGCAAGAAGTTTGGGGTTAGAAGAGATGGGTTTGCTGTGACTCTAAGTATGCTTTGAACTTCTGGACATACTGAGGCAATTTCTGACTCGCAGAGAGGCCAGGACAAGTCATGCCACACCTGCCTCAGCCAAAATCAGGGTATCTCATGCACTTTTGAAAGAATATCCTTTAATTATATACAGATACATAAGATAATGTCTGTGTCTTCTTGATGCATGGTAGATGGCAATATTGATGCCATGGAGCCTTGGAGAAGTCTGGTCATTAGTTGTCATATGAATTTATTGTAGGTTTCTGGTTACACGGAATATTGATGCCTCTCACTTCCCATCGGGGAATAGATAGGATTAAGAAATGTAAAATCTGAGTCATTTTCTGAAACTTAGGTGGTTTCTAAGTTAGGAATTTATATGTTAGAAGAGTACAGCTTTTCTGTATTAATCCCGAGCTCTGCTGTTATCTCCTCCATGACTGTAGGCAGTTGGTTCTCCCATATGCATTTTGTCTGCTTAGAGCAAAAGATCTGTAAGTGGTTGAAATTTACTACCTGTATACGCAGTGCCTAGAACAGCGATACAAATTAGGCAGCATGGTGATATGAATGCATACAACTGGACCTTAAAAGATTGATTATTTATACATAAGGCTACTCCAAAGAATAAGTACTATACATCATACCCAAGGTCTAAATTCTGTAGTTCTTTTATTTATTAAAAATACATTATCCACAAGGAACGTACCTTGCATCATTGTGAAATAAATCTTTCAATGAAATAAACAGTGGTTCTAATTTTACATTCCATATGTCAAGGTAAAATCTGATCTGGAAAATTGTATTTGTTGTGGTGTGCATTTATCAATGAACTGTTATATATGATCCTTTTAATGTTCTCTAGGGTAAGGGACTTTTAAATTCATATTCTTTATGAAAGCAGTTGTGTCATGAATATTAAGGCAAATAAATGTTCATCAGTCATTTCAGTTCAAAACATCATTCTTTTAACTTTGTGGACATTTTTGTTTCCTCTAATAGATACACAATAGTTTCATGATGCTACTGGGAATACTGATGGATAATTCATAGGAACAAAAGATAGGTACTCTTTGTACATATTTTTAGAGATTTTCAAGGAATAATGTAAAAAATCCCCTAAAACCACCACACCTAAAGTGAAGACCAGAACTGAAAAAAAAGAGTTTGTCTTAAATTCCTCCAAAGGTGGTCACAGTCATCTTGCTTCTAGAAGCAGGAGGTTACAAATTACTCCCTTGTATCCCCTCTGAAAGAAGTTGGGAATTGGGACTCAGATCTTTATTCTTAGACGTCTGCTCCATTTAGCTGCTTTTTGTTCAGTAGGTTGACCTCAGAATATTATTTCATTGACTGCCTTAGAGGGTCTGCCACAGTGCCACTTCAATCAAATATATGCTCCAAAGGGAACATACGCAATGATAAGCTAAAAACCAAAATAGCCCATTATATCTGAGGAAAAACTTTCATTAAACATCACAAAATCATTAAAATGTGATTATTTTGAATGCGTAAATAAATAACGGATCCAAAGTGGAAGGTGTTGAAACTTACACTCCAGTAACTCAATAGTGTTGAAGTATTGTCTATTTCTAGACCCAACTGTGCAATAATATTTCTAGGAAAAAGTATTTCTGAAGAGCTTTCAACATTTTTTCACTTTATTACAAAGAAATATGTATGTCAGTTTCTAATACTTGAATTTGGTGAGGACATAAGTTCTGATTGTTCTGATCCATATTTAACATTTTACACACAGGTGGAATTTTCATGCATGTATAATGAAACAGCCCAAGTATTAATATTTATGGGCTATGCATGTATCCAGAGATAAAGATAATTACAGGTCAGAAGTTATCATTTGACCCAGTAGTTAACCAGCTTGACATTGTGATTAATGGGATTTACACAGAAGGCTTGTTCATTGCTGCTTCTGATAAATCCTATTATGCTCACTTGTCACTAACCATGTATTGAAATAAATGACCGATGATGTACAATTCAGATAGGGAATGTGTGATCAAAGAAACTTAGATGAGAAAGGAAAAGAAAATCAGTCTTGAGTACATATACCCTGAACTCAGAAGACTTATGTAGTCTGCATATATGTTGTAACTAAAGAAAACTATAAAATTCATGTGAGATGGCAAAAAATCTATAAATATTAAGAAAAAATATAAAAACCCTACACTCCTTTAGTTTTCCATGTTCTAAGGTGAGGATACGGGCTGCTAAACGGGAAGAGAAGAATGTCATTTGTATACATAAAGCTCTTGCCGAGGACATTCTGTGATTCTTTTCGGGGCATAGCTTCTTCTGTGTTGATTGCTATTGAGTTGAAAAGATATGACCTACCCTTAAATAGCTGTTTCACTATGCAGTTTAGTAATCTATAGGACATAGCAAATTATAATGAATGAGACAAGTCAGATGGACTAAGATACAGAAAGAAATAACAGCACTCAAAGATAAAGAAAACTTTAAGTTTGTGAGAACAGTTAGTTAGTAAAACAATAAAAAGTTTGTTCCTAATACAGTTATCAAATTGGAGGTTTCTGCTCTCTGCTTGTAAAGGCGAGAAGGTGAAAGTAGCTGTTTATACAGGGTTCACTCTTGTTCCCTCAAAACTGTGTCCTCTCTAACCTATAAATTATTGTCTTTTTCTCTTCTGAGTTATGATAGGTATGGGGCATTTTATACAGAAAATATTTACTGTAGCACCAGCCAATCCTTATATTCTTCAGAAAAATGCACAAGGTTATGTTTGAGTGTCTCAAAGGCTGATTCAAGTCATGGGCTACGAGCAAGAACATCTTGACTTTCTTACTAGTCTGAGTTTAATTTGAATAAATAATTTGACTCTACTAGAAGGTAACACCTAAAAACATTTTGAAGAAAAAGAACATTACATACATGATTCAACAGAAAAATTGCACAAAATATAATATGGCTTATTAAAGACAGATCACGGTAAGATTAAAGTGTTATCCTTGTTTTGTAAGCATGGCAGAAGTCATCAAAGATTACTTGGATTTTTGTAAAACATTTGCTACCGTTATAAGAAGGCAATTACTCAGTCTTAAAGAGAATGTATTTCTTCTTCTGTTTTGTTGTGTGCTGAGAAGCCATTGCTGGAAATGACTGTGGGAAAGAGCCTATGTATGTTAGTTGAATACAGGACCACTGTTTCACATCCGTGTTAAGCAGTTGAGAAAAGGCAAACTAGATGGTACTGGAAACACATTTTCAGTAAAGATACTAACACCATTGCAGGAGTTCCTGACAGGATCTGTGTATAGAATAATTAATGTAATTCTGAATTTGCATTTTCACATTTTCAGTTACATGTTAACACGTTACAGTGGGCACAACCTACTGGTGGTAGGTCAGTCTGGACTTAGCTTCATTTGGGATGGAAAGTGCTGGCACCACGAGAGCAATCAACAACCACAGTGCTACTCCCCATGTAACACGTTGAGACAATGTTAAGTTCTGAGATAAAGGTCTTGAGCAGAAATATGAAGCAAGGGAGAATGCTTCCTGATCAAAGTAAAAAGGCAGTGTCCCAGTTTGCACAAAATGGAAAGTGGCAGATATTTCTTGAGAAGAGGACAAAAAATGACTGGAAAAAATGCTATGAGCCTGTGATGAGATCCACCCAAGTTTAAATGTGCTGTGGCAGAATGGGTGTAAGTATTTGAACAAAATTAAATGTTACATACTTTTTGAGCAGACTTAATCCACCTGTCAGAAGTAATACATGGCCAATATTTTGTCTCTCATCATCCTAATATTTTTAGTAGTATCTCTTATAAAACATAATGTATCTTAAAGTGTTACTATCTTGTGCTACTACTATCTTAGAAGATAGTATACTTGTACATTTGCTTTGTTTCTTTGAAGGTAAAGAAACTCATTAGCAGGCTTCTATATCTATTCCATATGCAGTCATTGCATGAATTATGTAGAAATTATTTGTTTTGTGTGATATCCTGATAAAAATGAGTTTGTTCAACTACAGTAACAACACAGTGCTGGCAGTCAGTAATTTCATGAGAGCCTTTTATTGTTGTCAGAGGAAACAATCAGTACCGTAAGGGAAATATATGAGCTCTATAATTCAATTCCTAAGTGACCTGGCAATTAATAACTGACAATGATGGGGGACAAAGAGCAAAAGGACAAGATATGCTGTAAATTATTTCAGGAAGGAGACTGTGTGAGAAACGAGACAATTCTCAGGGATCTTATAGGCTAACAGAGAATTCTTTAATACCCCTTCATCTGTAGGTGAACTCTGCTGCATGAAAGAAAATAAGAAAGATGGTCTTCCTCCTTCTGTGATGATTAAGTTATTAAACTAATAATGTTAAATATTTTTTCAAAGATGAAGCATGCAAAGCTCAGCAGTTTGAGCAAAGTCGGGTTCTCTAACATCTGCATTTCTGCAAAGCATGACATGCCTTACTGACAGGGCTATGAAATAAAATATATTATCATACAATTTAGTAGGTGGTAAAAGAACAAGATAAGAAAAAATCTCTATGGAAATATAAGTACAGAATAATTTAGTGTAAAAGCACAATGCTAAGAAGGGATAACTTGAGCTAATACTGGGACAACAGATGTTCCGACTCATCTGTGCTTTACTGGTAACCCTGGATTTTTTTTTTCCTATTGCTTTCTAAGCTAAATCTTAAATATGCAATCATAAGACATAAGACTATCTCATTACAGGGCTCAGCCTGGTGCTCAGATACTCAGACAAAGCCTTAGTCGAAAATGGATGATGATACAGACAGAGAATATGCAGAAATGCCATCTCATGAGTGCCTTAAAAAATCCTAACGTACATTTCAAGTAACTGTTTGTGTGTGCGCATACATAGCTGTATACGCATTAAGGTACAGGACAATGATTTGGTTAAAACACTTTTTTTGTTTGTTTAATGAGATGCTTCTCTTCTTAAAAACAGTCTTCAAAAAGCAACATTGTCAAGCTGCTTATCCATGAGACAAAAGGCTAAGCAAATACAGAAAGGTACTTTAAAAAGCTGTGTCTTCAAGCATCTACATGTATGTGTATATTTAAATTACTGTCTTATGTAGAGCTAGAGGACCAGGACAAAAACATACTGAAAATATTTTATTCACTAAGAACAAAGAGTTTTATTTATCATTGTTAGATTTATAAATAAATAATGATGGAGTAGATACGCAAGTGGTAGAAAGATGAACAAATCTGACACGAAGAAGGAAGATTGTCTCACAATTACAAAAATATTCGGGTTTAGTAGGGTAAAAAATATTTTACTTTCTCATAAGAATGTATAACAGAATATAAAATAAACTCAACTTTAAAACATCAAAAGAAAAATTTTGACCTTAGTGATATGAATAATTTCTGTAATGCTTATCTGAAATAAACAAAAGCTTCTGAAATGTCAGTGGTACTCACCCCTGAGGGGTCCATATTGGGATCAGTACTGTTTCACATCTTTGTCAATGACCATACACAGTGGGATCAACTGCACCCTCAGCAAGTTTGCTGATGAGACAATGACGAATGATGCAGCCAACACTCTGGAAGGAAGGGATGCAACCCAGAGAGACCTGGACAAGCTAGAGAAGTGAGTCCAGGTAAACCTCATGAGGTTCAACAGGGCCAAATGCAAGGTCCTGCACATGTGCTGGGGCAACCCCCAATTTCAGTCCAGGCTGGGAGAAAGGATTTGAGAGCAGCCCTAAAAAGACTTGTGAGTACTGTGGATGAAAAACCGGACACAAGCAGGCAATGTGTGCTTGCAGCTCAGAAAACCAACCATGTCCTGGGCTGCATCAAAAGAAGTATGACCAGCAGATTGAGGGAGAACCCCTTTACTCTGGTCTCGTGACTCCTGGAGTGCTGCATCCAGCTCTGGAGTCCTCAGCACAGGAAAAACATGGACCTGTTGAAGTGGGTCCAGAGGAGGGCCACAAAGATGGTCAGAGGGCATGAGCACATCCCATATGAGGACAGGCTGAGAAAGCTGGGATTGTTCAGTCTGGAGAAAAAAGTACTCTGGGGAGACATGTGCCTACGTATTCACATATTTGTACCCCCCAAAACTGCAATACATTTATGGACAGTGACTAGAAAATAAGTTTCTACCTTTCCACACAAGATAACAGCAGATAACTAGGTTGGAATTCATAAGGTTAACTCTACCACACTAGAAAATGTTGCCTCGGTGCCAACACAATCAGGGAATATAAATAAAGCAGACCAGAAAAAAAAAAAAAAACAACAAAAAAACTTATTTTCATAACAATGTTTTATCATACTTACGTATCTTGAAAATTTTCCAGACCTAACTTTTTAAAAATGGATTGTGAGGAAGAAAATAAGCTTTTCATGGTGGTTAGGAGTATTAAGATTTGAAGGTTGATTTCTTCTTGTTTAATATTCTCATACTAAATACTACCTTACTGTAGTATCATCACTTTCATCCTATGGCTGCCTTTGTCTATTCAGGTGAATATTTTCCAAGCTTTTGGAACCATACAAAATGAGTAGAGAATAACCTCTGTCATCTCCATTCATGCTCTCGGTATAAAATCAGATTGTAATTCTTTGTCTGTGTGTGAACAATTGTAGCATAATAGCAGCTGTGTTTGCCTATAGGGTGCAACACTACCAATGTTTAATTCATTACTTTGTAAAACACTTTATAACACTGAACGTCTGAAAAACTGCACGAACAATTTAATTTTATTATTATTAATGTAAAATAATAAAAAGCAATTCCAGGTATATTAGTTCCCTTCCATATTCTTGTCATTGCAAAAATTAGAAGTACCTGATTAAAGTAGCAAGACAGAAATCAAATGCTAATTGAGAATAGCTACCACTTTTCTAAAGAGTAAAATTAATGATACAACTCAAATCTTTCTCACTCTCAAAATATTGTTCACATTGACAAAGTTCTAAGTACTGCTCTTGAGGTCAAATTCTCTGGCTGTTCTGATGATTTTCTTTAATCTTCTTCCTATGGCGTCTTGAGAACGTGCCAAGTAGCACTTCAAAGGGAGACATCTCAAACCTATCTGGGCCCTTCTTCAGGCATTCCTATACTCAACCTGGGTCATGGTCACATCTGAACCACATATTTTAGCAATGTCTCATGTCACCCATGGAGAAATCTCACACCCTTTCCTCTAAAGTATTTACAATTGTATTATCATGACAAGACTGTTATCAGCAGCCATCTTAACAAGCTGTTCACTGATATTCCAGCAGAAGTATAGAACAGAGATGTACTTAGATAAAAAAATAGAAGAATGATGCTGTAAGGTGCTTCAGAAGGTCCTCACCAGGAAGGGTACTACAGCTTATGATTATTCTCAACCACACCCAGAAGAAAATTAGACGGACTTTACCAATCAGGTGAATTACTGAGAAACAGAAAGTATTTTGGACTCTAATGTCAAGGATACTTAGGGAAAGAGATTAAATGTCTGGCACATCCTAGGAATGACTCTTCTTTGTACAGACACATGACTGGTCACTATGTCAAGCAACAGTTTTGGTATGGTTTCTTCTCTGCCTGTTCACTGCTGACACTTCCTGCTGCATCTTTAACATGTATCTACCTGAAACCATTCAAATCACCCTACAGACCTTTTCCTGATTCACTAAACAGTTAGAACTCATTCAGTCAACAGTGTCTGCTAGTCACAAGCAGGTCACTGCTACTCAACAATCATACAACAGCTGGGACTTCTCCCATTCAGATGAAACATGGAGTTAGCCAGCCTGCGATGTGGCCCACAACCTACAGAGAACCTTAACCCTCATTGTCTGAGAAATAGGAGTAGGTCTCTGGTTAGGTTATTTCTGGGTCACCCACTGTTAGGAGAGGGAGAAGAGGCAGTGGGATTCAGATGGAGGATACAGATAGGCAGCTATGGAAAACAGCACTAACAACCCAAAGACAAGCAGGTACTAAGATGGTCTCCATTTCTGGGATCAGGCCCAGACAAAAGCTTCACACTAACATCCTCTCCTTTAATTCAGAACCTTAACTGAATGTTTCAGGATGTTTGTATAACACAGTTTCCAGCATAGCACCAGATACTTGATTTCAGGCCACACAAGAAATCTGAATTTGCCTTAACACTGTGTGTGAGAGAGCACATCATGCTACTCTAGTTAAGTATGCTATATGAGCAAGATCAACAAGGAATAACCTTATGCATATGTCTTTCACAGACTTGCTGTACTAGAGATTCATGAGGAGCTCACCATCTTTCACAAGGGTATCAGTCAACGGCAGATGGGATCTACTTGACCACACAAAGATGATTTTTCATTTCTGTTTCAGTTTTGTATTTCGTCCGTAGGAGTGTAGATTAAAGACTTTAGAAAGACACTGTCAAATAGACAATTTCTAATGACCATATGGAATAATAGTCTGAAGTTGATCCTGAAGACTTGGAGTTGTAAGACCCAGGTTTTTTTTGTCACTTTTTTGTAGTCACATATGGCAGCTACAGCAGCATTTTTGCTTTTCAACTGTTTTGAAGGACTAGGTCAGAATATGTCCTGTGCTTGTTCTTGGTACTGCTAAGACCATTACCTGAGAAGAACTTCTGAGCCCATTTAATCTTTAAGACTTCAAAGGATTTCAAATAGTATCAGTAAGCACGAATGTCTCATTTCTTAACATTTTTGAACAGATCTGCATACCTACTGAAGGCAAATACCAGACAGAAGGTATAGATATTTTGAGATACACAACGCATAGGCAGAGTGTGGTTGGCTCCATGGATATTAGCATGTTACTGTCCTTCAAAAGGTTAATGGATTTGCTTTTTCAGTCTCAGACTCTTTGATAATAGCCTCCTTGTCTCCTCAGACTTTTCTAAATCTGGACAATGCTGGTTTTTTTGCAGCATGATGCCATGGAGTTTCTTGGTGTCAATGGTCAGGGGTTTTATGTAGGGCAGTAGGAGACAGTGCAGGTATTGCATAGTTCAGGGAGTTTGAAGAGTTTCTGGCATAGACATTGCTCCAAGTGCACTCATGTAATATGCAGTGTGGCTTGACAGTTGCTCCAAACCATGATAGTCCTGGACAGCAACAGTACAACAGTGTAATCTTGGCTATCCTGTCTGGTTACTAACACGCATTTAGCTATAAGAACAATTTAAATCAAAAATTCAAAAAGTTGACCAGAAAGCGGTTGTTTGGTCTCTGATATGCCCACATTTGTTGAATGCACTTTCAGAAAAAAAGTGAACTTGACTGTTTCCTGGGTGGGGAGGGAAGAACTGAGGAAGTCTTGCTGTTTGTGGTGCAGTACAAATGAATGTGCTGCATGCATTTTGAGAAAAATGCCTAGCTCTTGCCCATGTCCTATGAGATTAACACAGTCAACGGCTATAGAATTTGTTTGTTATAGAAGAACATCAACATTTCTATGGTTGCGACCTATTGCTGTCATTGGATTATACAAATAATTTGCAACAAATAAACTAGGTATTGAATACATTAAGCCATAATAATTGCATATAGTTGTCACAATTGCATAGCAATAACCTATATGTTAGTTATTCTGAAAAACATGTGGGAAAATAAACACTAAAACATCAGAACTGTTCTTCCTGTAAGGTCCAGTACCCATCTCTCCCTACATGGTAATGTGGTATGTGTGCTAATAACTGCTCTGCAGCTTCTGATCACTATACTGTATTGTTAACCAGCTACTGGGATTGCACTTGAATTGAAAAAGTGAAACTTCATACACTGAATAGACTGCTCTGTGGGTAAATTATATTTATTTGGCGGCAGCCAACAAGGTAAAATGTTTAATCTAAAAAACTAATAATCACAAAACAGAAATTCATCACTATATCTCATTTCTGTGGTACATGTTACAAATTAAAAAATAAACACTAGAGGAAACTATATATGAAGATTCCCAGAGGCTTTAAAACTGTTCAAAATGGATCATAATTTAACAGCTAAATAACTGTAATATTACTATATTGATAGATTGTGCTCACAAGTTGTGATTGTGCAAATAAATTATGCTTTTCAAAAAATCAGAAGCAACTGTTGGAAAACTTTGGGAATTTATTGGTGCTAATGAAGTTCAGTTCTTAAGCTTCACAACTTTGTGTTTACCCTTGTCAGGAAAAAGTGTCATGCAGCAATTAAACAATGACTAGTCATCTTTAATTGATGCAGGAGTTCACTCTGCTTTCATTGAAATTAGAAGCTAAATTTTATATACTTAATGGCAAAAGTATTGTTTCCATTAGAAGGAAATGTGCTGCATTTAAAATAAAATACAAGTGTTTGAATACAAAGATTCTACCTTTTAACATCATTTACTGTGTGAGAAAAAATGTGGATGATTCTATGAATAGAAGTATGAGGAAAATGAATATTCAATTTAAAGTTAATTACTCATCCAGACTCTCATATTGATGAACAAAATAAGCTTTATTTTCTGAATTAAACTAGTGTGCCTAAGAATATATTTCATTTGAAGACTTCTTTCACAGATCCAATTTGTTTGTCTTGCATTCTCCTGCAGCCAAACCACTAAACAAACCACGCAGAGGTTACACAAATACGTTATAGTCTAGTTGTAGCTGGTAGAAAATATGGCCAGCCAGCTTCCTAATAAAGAAGACTAAAACATTTGTTGATCTAATCAAATAATTTGAGAAGCTAACATACAAAATCTTCCACTCTGACAAACACTGGTGCCTGTAAAACTGGTCCAAAACCGGGAAGTAATAGCACTTTTCAAGTTAGATTTTCTTTAGGGAATCTCAATTTTTATTTTTTTTTTTTAATCCACTGAGAACATTGTCAACTTTTTCAGTGCACTCCTTGGCCCTTAAATCAGGTTATCCACAAAGCAGAATGGTATATGTATGGAACAATCTTCATAGGTCATTTGATGTTTCCTTTCTCCTTGGAAAGAAATGAGGGGAAAAACCTTCTTCCACGAAGGCAGCCTTTACATAAAATCCCAAATTTTAATTTAGAAAATAAATGGTAATGTGGGACAGATTAAGACAATGAAAAGAATAAGGATAGCTACAAATTTAACAGTTGTACATGTTAGTGTCAATTAGGACCAACCCTACAAATATTGCCACTGTTCATGTTACATAGGGGAATATCCATGTTAGCTTTGATGCCATAAATCACGAATCAGGAAAAATAAAGTGCCTAACTAATCACAGCCTGCAATTCTTCTGTTATGGAGTCATTTAAACTGAAAGCAGGATCTTGGTGGCAATAAGCAGAAGGGTACCACAGCAATGACAACAAATCCAGCTTAATGTAGTTTACAGGTAACTGGGGAGACTCACAATTGATGGTCAAGCATGAATTTGGAGGAATTAAAGCTATGTTGTGCCTAAGCCTCTTACACCTGACGCATTTGGAACCAGATGTGAAAAAGCTTAAGTCTTACCTTTGGATACATTACTAACATTTAGATAGACAATTAAAACTTCCATAAGAACTTGTCAGTTTTCAAATATATAAGTAGTCAGTGAAAAATAAACCAAGATCTTTATACATTGTGGAAGACAATATGATATCAAATAATCAGGCACTCAAGTCTTTTATGCCAGCAGTGACCAATAAATCAAACCTCAGAAAATCTCTTACTTTCCAGTTGTCATGCCAGCAGTAGCTTAAAAATTATCATATCTATAAAGAATGGGAATGAAGCTTCGTTCTGCTCTCAGTTCTACTCAAACTTTTTACATTAGGCAGTTCTTGGATTAAAAAAAAAAAACAAAAAAAACCCAAAAAAAACCCT